>CM044173.1:1800000-1997500 GCA_024222315.1 Thymus quinquecostatus
CTCACGAACGAACTATCCTCTCGGAGGAGGTCTCAATTTCAGTAGCCAAAGCCATTGCTGCCGCTATGGAGTTCGGGTGATGGAGCCGAACTTGGCTTCGGATGGGCTGCCGTAAGCCTCCCATGTATACCGGCAACAAGATAGATTCCGGCACTCCTTGGAGATGATTAAGCATCCGATCAAACTCACGATTGTAGTCAAGCAAGGTTCCCGTTTGTGTGAGTTTGGCAATCAACTCCATATAATCCACATAATAATCCGGGTCGAAGCGGCAGCGCACATCGTCTAAAAACTTCTTCCACGTCGCGTGCGGATTCGTCGCCCGATATGAAAAGATCCAGTCCGACGCAGGCGAAGAAAACAAAAGAACAACGTAATGTAAGCGTTCATCCTCAGGTAACATAATATGCTCAAAATAATATTCGATTCGGGTTACCCAACTTTGCGCATCGGATCCATCGAACATAGGTGGATCCATTCGGATGTGACGAACGGGGTCTGCTGCCGACTGAAACGACCCCCGACGGAGCTGAGGTGGGTCCCACGCCGATTGATGCTGCCGCAAATCGCCCCCCCTCGGTCGGGGTCTATCCCATGCCGTGAACGGCGGCGGATCAGGGGGACGGGAGAGCTGGCTGAAACTGTTGTCGTGGGTCTCAACAGGTGGCCACGTAAGGTTCGACGACAACGACGGTGGCTGAAAAGGGATCGACGTCGTCACTGCCGGCGTTGAAATACTGCCCAAACTCCAAGGCGGCTGCCTCCCATACAACGTATCCAATTCAACCCTCGATTGAAGAGTTGTCTCCGTCTTGGGAACCACAGTGTCGAGCTTTGCCTCCATACGCTGCAACACCGACAATAGAGTATCCACCGGAATCGTCTCCGATGACGTGGACGTGGGTGGCCGCATCGCCGAAGTCGTGTACGGAGGACGAACCCCAAAATTAGGGTTACCCGGTCTTCTATAATTCATCACCGAGCCAAGTCCAAAGCAATGAAAGCACCAGTTGATAAGAGTCGACACTCTTATCAAGCGTCGAACGAGAAGTTCGACGGGAAAACGAAACAAGAAAGACGGTCGCGGGCTTTCCCCGACGATCGCGTCGCCAATAACGAGAAGAAAAGAACGCAACAAAGGAAATTAGGGTTTTATTAATATGGATGATGATATAATAAAACCTAATCTCACTCTATTTATACTGGACCCTGGTTGGTTCGACTCATACGATCGGGAAAGAACCAACAAGAAAACCCGAATGGAGCTTATCAACGCTCGACTCGACTAAACTAAACCGGGCTAAGCCCTACAATTATTCATAACGGAAATAAATAGAACATGGGCCAAGCCCTAACGTTGAGGTACGAAGCCCTCAAACTTCTTGGGCTTACGTATCTCGCGCCTTGGCCTCTCACTCCGGCCTTCGCGTTCACCTTCTCCTCTTCGTCCACCTCCGCTGTATCAAACACCGTAATCTCGTCGTCTTCGTGATCCAAACTCTCCTCCCCGCTCTCATCCTCCGACGTCACGTTAGGGTTCGAGTTCGTATCATATTATTGCGGTATCGGTATTATATCGGTTCCGGTATTATGCGGAATTTGCAGTATTGTGCGGTATCGGTATTTTTCGGTAATATCGCGGTATTTCACTTTTGGATACCGGTGCCGTATTGAACTTGTTCGGGACGGCATAAATACCGTACCGTAAATGCGGTATACCGCAAAATTCGGTTTTCCGGTATTTTTTCGACACGATATCGTCGGTATTTCGGTATTTCGGTATTTTTGTCCAGCCCTAGGCCTGACCCAACCCAACCCAACTCCAGATCGAGCATTTCTGCAATAAAATACTGATTTCATGCCGAATTGGGTCTTGAAATATTTGGGCCGATAGAATTTCTGACGGGCCGGGCCAACCCAGCCAAAAGTACGTAGAGCTCGGGACACTTTCTAGAGTCTTCCATATAATGCCAAAATTTTGAAAGCCCACAGACACAGAGCAAATCAAAAGTGTAACATTTCACCTTGTGGGTGATGATGTAAAGTAATTCAACTTGCAAAAAAAGTGTAGTGCACCATCATTTAATTAGTAATATTGTAACGACTCCTTTTCGCGGTCTTCTATGTAGATTAGGGATGGCAACGGATCCAGGATCCGGTCCAGATCCATTTTTCCGAATTTGGGTCTTTAGATTTTGGACCCGATATATCTGGATCGGATCTGGATCTTATAAAAAAAATTCGGATATGGATTCCGATCTGAAATTTCAAATTTAGATCCGGTCCAGATTCGACCCGAAGATCCGATTAAATATATTTTTTTGATCAGAAAAGGAATATATTAAAAGAAAAAATGCTCACCGGTACAAGATGTGCCGAGATCCGATTAAATATATATAATATATTTTATTTGTTATGTATAAATATATGATATAATATATATATATTATATTATTAATTTTTTATTTTGTAACCCTATATTATGTTATTTATGTTTTTGGATTGGATAAAATGTTCGTAATTTTTAAAGTGATAATACTATTTTCTTAAAAGATTGTAATAATTTCTTTTAAAATTCAGTCACGATCTAATTTTTATCAAAAAAAAATATAATATTGTCATTAGAGTGCATTGAAAAAAAAAATCATTTAAACATAAAAGTACGGATCCGGGTCCAGATCCGTAGACCCGTGAATCCTTTGGATCTGGGCTCGGATCTGATTTTTTTGGACCCGACGGATCTGGACCAGATTCGGGTCAATGGGGAAAAATATGGATCTGGATATGGACCAAGCAAGATCCGGTCCAGATTCGGCCCGTTGCCATCCCTAATTCGATATTACGTATAAAGTTCGATTAAATCGATCACAAGATAAACGGTTCAGAGATTCTGAATTCACGGTAGTTAAAAATATTAGAGCAAGAAATTACATAGTTTTAATTTTGATGCATGGTTGGACACAAATTAAGAGACATAAGATCAGATTTCCCCTCTCTTTCTATTATAGAGTGCATCTTTGTGAACTGACCCCTAATCGAATCGTTTGGGATTCGGAAGTGAGAGAAATCGTTTTATCTGCAAATAGCGGTTAACGATTGGCTCTAATGGGATAATAGAGAAATTCAAAAATAAAATTAAATAAAATATAATTACAACAATTATTAGTCGAGATATTTTCTTCCTACCGCCGTCGATTTCATTCCATTACTCTCTATATATAGAAATCAAACAATATCAAATTTCTTACTAAAAAAAGAAAGTATTTAAATTCTTTGATCAAAAACCAACAATTCCGATCAATGGAGAAGAGAGTGGCCATCGTCGGCGCCGGAATCAGCGGCCTCCTCGCCTGCAAGTACACGGCGGCGAAGGGCTTCAGCCCCGTCGTGTTCGAGCAGCAGGACAACGTCGGCGGGCTGTGGAACCACACCTACGAAACGACAACGCTTCAAGTCCGTACGGTGCTCTACCAGTTCTCCGACTTCCCATGGCCTTCTTCCGTCCAAGGAATGTACCCTCACAACTCTCAGCTCTCCGATTACCTCCATTCCTACGCCGACAACTTTCAAATCTCTCAGTATGTCAAGTTCAACTCGAAAGTCATCGACGTCGACTACGTCGGAGAGTCTAAGGAGGAGACGACGCTTTCCTGGGAGAGTAGTGATGGGAAAGCCTTCGGATCGAAAGGGAAGTGGAGAATCAGAGTCTCTCACAAAGGAGACGACACAATTAAGGTAATAAACGGTAGATGGTTAACTTTCGAGACCAGGTTTTCGAGATTGAGTCCTTCATGCTGCCGGTTGTTTCAAATATAATAATAAAGATATAAGTTCTTTCTTTTTTTTTAATCGTACCAATTGAGTTGCGCTTCGTTATTTGATATGATGCAGGAGTACGAAGTGGAGTTCTTGGTGCTCTGCATCGGGAGATTCAGCGGTTTGCCGAATATCCCGGAGTTTTCTCCGGGATCCGGGCCCGAAGTGTTTTCGGGCAGGGTGCTGCATTCGGTGGATTACTCCAACATGGAAAATGCGGAAGCGAGGGAGTTGATAAAAGGGAAGAAAGTGGTTATTATTGGCTCGGGGAAATCGGCGGTGGACCTTGCGTTCGAATGCGCCACTGTAAACGGTACGATACGATGGCGTTTAATTAATCGAAATGGTTAGAAGGTTTTGTTGAGATCTGATTTGCAGGGAAGGAGAATCCGTGCAGCATGGTTCAGAGAACCGTTCACTGGATGCTGCCTCACGACGCGAAGCCGTTCGGGATAAGTTTCGGTTTCCTCTGCTTCACTCGCTTCGCCGAGTTGATGGTTCATAAACCCGGCGAAGGATTCTTGACCGCCGCTATCGCGACGTTACTAACGCCACTGGTAATCTATATGTGTCTTGTTCAATTATGTCTCATTTTATTATAATAAAGTACTAATAAAAAGAGTTGTAATTATGCGGCACCAGTTTTATATGATAGATGTGTAGTGACGTTTTTTTGTGTGGGGAAATGTGTTTAGAGATGGGCGGTGAGTAAAATGGTGGAGACATATTTGAAATGGCGGCTTCCTTTGAAAAAGTACGACATGGTTCCGGCGGGGAGCTACGTTGGGGAGGCGGCGTCGTGCCAGATATTGTTCCTCCCGCCTCATTTCTATGACAAAGTTGTGGACGGGAGCATTCTTTTGAAGAAATCGAAGGGTTTCACCTTTTGCAAAGAGGGTGTGATCCTCGATGGAGAAGGTGATGCCCCGTTGCAAGCGGACGTTGTCATCTTTGCGACGGGGTATAAAGGTGACGAAAAGCTTAAGAACATGTTCGCTTCTCCAACCTTCCAAGAGTACATTGAAGGATCTTCAACCTCTATCATCCCTCTTTATAGGTAGTTAATTAACTAACATATAAAAAAAATTACATTGAATTCCTTTTTTAATTGTTGAATTACCAAAAATGAACTTAACATTTTGCAGGCAAATAATCCATCCAAGAATCCCACAAATGGTCGTGATAGGCTATTCGGAGTCACTCTCGAACATTTTCACCTTCGAAATGAGGAGCAAATGGCTAGCAGAATTTCTAGACGGAAGCTTTCAGTTGCCAAGCAATAAAGCAATGGAGAAGGAGATCGAGACGTGGGACAAGTACATGAAAAGATATGCCGGAAACAACATGTTCCGGAGAGCTTGTGTAGGTGGTGTCCCGATCTGGTACAACGACCAAATATGCAGAGATATCGGGTCGACTCCGAAACGAAAGAAAAGTTTCTACTCGGAGTTGTTCGAGCCATATGGCCCCGCAGACTACCTCGGATTGTAACTTCTTGATTTCATTTGGTTTGAGATTCCTCTCTTGTTTTATTTCATTTTCTTGTAATGTGTGTGATGTGTAATTTTATTAATAATGCAAAGTTCGTGTATTAATTAGCCGAGTAATATGGTGGTAAATTGTATTGATGGAGTAAGAGTGTGTGAGATGTAATAAATTAAAGTATGAAACTAGCTTCAATTTTTTGATATAATTCGATTTTATTTGTGTAAAATGTACCATTAATTTGTGATGTTGTTTTCATGTGTTTATTGTTTTAGGCAGGGGCGGAGCCAGAAAATTTTCAGTGGGGGGCCCGACTTTACATAGGTTTAAAATGTTATTAGCATTTTTTTCTAAAATACAAACTATATAGTAATAGAAAATATAATGACTGATCATATGCCTCTATTCTATATATATAATCTTTTCAGGATGTCCGTTCTAGCTAATTTTTTTTTTCTATCTTCAAAAATAATTTTACTTAATGCCTAAGGATACATATTCTAAATAGAGATCGAAATTACATAATATATATTTTAGTTGACGCGTTCGTTGAATATATTATTGTAGAAGTTCGTTGTATATTACTGTAGCAGTTGAGAAATGTATCACTTAAAATTAGAATTAAAAACGAACTATAAATTTGGACCTAAATTCTTCTAAAACTAAGAAAATGAGATATTATATCAAGTTAAAGTAGTAAAATACTCTAAAAAAAATTAGTAACATGCATATTTAATTAAAAAACATATATCAAATTATAAATATATCACATGATGTTGTATATATAAGTACCATTGGGGCCCAAAAGTGAGGGGCCCATGGGCCCCCAGGCCCCAATGTAGCTCCGCCCCTGGTTTTAGGCATAGGGTTTGGCTAAAGATTAATCAATAAAGGATAAATAATTAGTGACATAATTGATTTCAACTACTCTTGTCCAAACAACTACCACTTTACTCGTTTCTTTATAAACGCTATGTTTTTTGAATATATGTGAGAATTAAAATTAGATAACGTAATTACATTTGCTGCTCTTTTGGCAAAATAGACTAATCTAACTTCATAAACATTATCTTGTGGCATATGTAGTTCGAATTTCACATGTACGATTATTGTAGCCTTATAAATTAAATGTACGATAGTTTTCGTCATTTTAATGAAACTAGCAGAGATTACGTGCATTCGCACGTAAATACTACGATTAAAATGTTAATTAACTCATATAATCATTTTGTTGCAATACCCTTGTTCAAAATTTCTTTGTTATCAATCCTTTCAAAATTTTCATAAATTCATATGTTTATTAATAAATTTAGAAGATCAATAAGAAAAACTAAAATATTTATTTATATATAAATATGTGATATTGCTCCAATTGTTTGAAAGAATAAGAGCTAATATTAATTGTTAAATTAAAAAAATGTCAAAACTTTAAAATTTTATTTGTATCATTTTCGAATAAGCATGGTTTATTTTTCTTTTAAAGAAATAATATTACTTGTATTATATAAATGTTAGATGTGTGTGATATTTTTTTAGTTTAAGGGTGTGTTCTCTTTGATGAAAAAGAGAAGAGATAATTACCCGTTAAATCTTTCCTTATCTTTCACATTTTTTTCCAATTTGTTCATTTCCCCCCTTCATTTTCAGTTAAATGGGGAGAAAATATTATCTCATAAATATGGTGTTGTAAATATTTTCTTCAATTTAAGGAATAAAATTCTTCATTCTTCATAAAATGTAAGAAAAACGCGAGAAAAAATGTGAGATTCAAAGGGTGATCGCCTATTTCTCTGTTTTTCTTTCCCTTCAAAGAGAACATACGGAGTAATATTTTTTGAAAAATAAACTTTCTTTAAATTTGATTATTAATTAGTAGAAGTTTTCTTATTGATGTTTTATTAATTAGAATAATTAATGACATGTTATGTAGTAAAAATAAAAATAAAATAAAATAAAAGAAAGAAGACAAGAAACTACGTGTTCTTGAGAATTTGTAAAAAATAAATAAATTAACACGTAAATCATAAATTTTAATATACAAATTCTTTTTCTAATTAAATCCTAAAGAAATACTATTTTTTTCAAAAATTACCCTTGTGCCCTTAAATTTATGTTTATAATAAGGATATAATAGATATTTCAAAATTTGTCACACAAGGCACTTTTATAAAAGGTATAGATTAAACTTGAAAAACTAGTTGGCTACTAATGCCTTCTAAGCACAAAACACGGTTTTAGAAGTTTTATATTGTCTTCAAAAGCAAAATGTACACTTTGCTAAGAACGATTTCAGATGCTTGTTATTTTTCGCATCCTCACGCATTAGATTTATAAGGATATAATTGTATTAGTTGTAGACCAGACATTTTAGAACTAATGCACATGCCACACTATTATTTTAATTCTCACGCATGCATTGAATTTAGAAAGCAATTATACTAAATCTACCTTTGATTACTTTTACACTCTCCACTTTCATAGCCTTCCTTTTCATTTGAATAGTTAGATAAGCACTGCACACTCTCTGCAACTTAACCATTTTCACAGTTTCAGAAATCATGGCGGCATATGCGGCACTAGTTTCCCTTCAGCATGTCATCGATAACCTTCGTCTTCATTCTCGCCCTCCAATTACTCTCCACAAAGAACAAGCTTGTCTCCTCACTAAAAAGCTTACTTTCCTCCAAGAATTTCTCCAAGTCTACAATCCCAGTCTCGACTACAGCCAAGAAGCGGATCCTTTGGAGAGTCGCATCGCACGTGCAGCTTATGCAGCTGAAGATGCTATTGAATCCCACATCATTGATCGGCTCACGAACGATGGTGAAAAGACGAGCTTTGAATCCTTGTACCAAGATCTAGAGAAGGTGATTGGAAACATGGCGTTGATGGAGAAAGAGGCCATGGAGATCAAAGAGACTTTGGCGTTCCAAAAGGCAAAGTTAACGGCTCCGGCTGGTTCCTCAATATTGTCTGCTTCTTCGATTGCGAAGATAAAGAGTAGGATGGTGGGTGCTGACGGTCTGTTGCTTGAAATGAAGAGTAGGCTCACTTGATCTAATGCCCGTGATCTATAGACCCTTCCGATTGTAGGGATGGGCGGATCAGGTAAGACTGTTCTTGCCTTAAACATTTATCAAGACCGTCTTATTCAAGAGCATTTTGATATTCGTATTTGGGTTACTATCTCTCAAGAGTATAACATTCGACAAATTCTCATGCAACTTCTTGCTCAACTAATTAATAAACCATATGAAGGATTGGGTGAGGGTGAATTAGGAGAAATGTTGCATAAGCACTTGTATGGTAGAAAATACATGGTTATGCTCGATGATATATGGAGCCTTGAGGCATGGGATGGGGTTAAGAGGTTCTTACCGAACAATAAGAATGGTAATAGAATAGTTGTAACAACTAGGCTAACTACTTTGGTTTTAGCATTGCCCAACTCTAATAGCCTTGGAATGACCTTACTGAGTGAGGATGCTAGTTGGGATTTACTCTAAGAAACCGTGTTCGGGGAAAAGAGTTGTTGCCCTCTTGAACTAGAGGTCATTGGGAAGAACATAGCAAGAGCTTGCAAAGGTCTTCCACTATCAATTGTTGTGGTAGGAGGGCTTTTGGCCAAGTCCGAACAAGCGATAGAATCTTGGAGATACATGGAACAGAATTTAAATGCAGTCGTGAATTTAAGAGATTGCTCCTACAGTCACAGAGGATCCAATGTATACCCAAACAACATGCACCAATTAATTAACTTACGGTTCTTTAGTTTCACCTTTAAAGATACCGATTTTCTCAGTTCAAGGCTGTTTTGGAATGTGCAGACAATAAAAGTACGCTGTTACCGCTACCGGCAAATGTTTATTGCGCCAACTGATATTTGGTACATGTCTCATATTAGGCATTTTTATCTCCGGAATCTCCGTCTCCCAGATCTTCCTTCTAATGCCCGTGTCTTGGAAAATCTGCAAAGCCTGGGGGCACATGATTTCACGTGTAGTGAGCAAATGGTTAAGACAATTCCAAACGTAAGAAAGTTGGATATATCATGTGAAGAGGGAGCCGATGACAGGTTTTGTCTCAACAATCTCGATTGTCTAGACAAGCTCGAGTCCTTGACCTGCTTTTTCGATAAGTCCATGTGCCAAATTAACTATCCTCGTTCGCTCAGGAAGTTGAGTATGAGGGTCCATGATTCCCAATGTTGGCAAGACCTTTTGGATGAGATTGGTGAGTTGCCCCTTCTTGAGAAGTTCAAACTCATCATAGGAACCTTCAAAGAAGGACAGTGGGAAACAAGTGAAAGCCAATTCCCCAGCCTCAAATTCTTGTCTCTTAGAGGTTGTAAAGGTCTAAAAGTCTGGACATCAGAAGCCTCCCCGTAGATTTTGCAGAAATATCAACACTTAGACTGATTGACATCGACAGGTGCTGCATTTCTGTAGTAGAATCGGCTAAGAGGATATCGGAGGAGCAAGAGGCATTATACGGGGAAGACGAAACCACCCTTCAATTCCATGTTCGGCTCTTGAGAAGAAACAATTCACCACTGGTGGAGAGCTTTAAAAGTAGTAATTTTCATATTACATTGCTTTTAAAGAATTGCAGATCTCGTTTACTTTGATTTAATTAATTGAGAAGCTTGGCTCTTCAATATTGTTGAGGGCAATCTCTTTTTCAATTTATATAAATAGTGGTGTCAACGTTCCAATGGAATATACTAACTGTTTAATGCTTATTATGTAAATAAATTTCAAATTGCCAGTGCTTAATTGAACAAGTGTATGTATTATATTTATAGTTTAATTAATTTTGCATCACCCTCTTCCATATAATGTCAACACTTCGAGAACTCTGAACCACTGCTATCTGCATCCATATTCAGATCTTGCTGCAACCACATTTTCGAAATCATGGCAGCTTATGCAGCTCTTGTTTCCGTTATGCATATCATTGATGACCTTCGCCTTCACCCTCGCCCTCCTATTACCCTACACAAAGAACAAGCTCGTCTCCTCACTCAAAAGCTCACTTTCCTCCAACAATTTCTCCAACTCTATAATCCCACTCTCCCCTACAGCAAAGAAGCAGATCCTTTGGAGACTCGCATCGCTCGTGCAGCTTATACAGCCGAAGATGCTATTGAATCCCATATTTTTGATCAGTTCAATAATAATGGTGATGGGAAATGATGAGCTCCGATGGCTTGTACGAAGCTCTAGAGAAGGTGATTCAAGACATGGTGTTGATCGAGAAGGATGCCATGGAGATCAAGGAGATTGCGGGGTTCCAAAACCAATTGCAGGTGAATTGTATAATCCCTACTTTGGTAGGCAAATGTAACTCAACATGTAACACAGAAAGTAACACAGTTGAGAACACAAGTTGGTAACCCAGTTCGGTGATAAACACACCTACGTCTGGGGGAAGCTATTCCAAGAAACAATTCACTATGATGAGTATAAGGGATACAAGACTCGAGAACGTCAGCAACACCAAACGTTCTCCCCTCACCCGACTATACTCCTCACCAATGAATACGTGGTAAACTCTCACTAGTCTACCCAAACACTTTTCACAGAATTGAAAAGATGAAACCCCGACCTTGAACGAGGGAACGTTTAAAGTATTACAATCACTCACCAATAAACAAACTGCCCCAACTATTGATGAATGAAAAGAAAAACTTAACTCTCAAAATACACGAAGAAGACAAGCTCTCAATAATATCTCCAGACGCGCAGCAACTTCAATAAGATCCTCGAGCTTATATACTTCACGAAAAACCCTAAGAGATAATTAAGGCATATCTTGAAAAGATATCCTTAATAGGGTAAATATAATCTTCATGCAAATCTTCTAATTAATACGGGAATATAATATAAGGAACAAATCCTTGGACCACACGGAATTCCACACCACCGAGAATTCCTCCGCATACATAAAAACATGCCATATAAAATACTCCATGCAATCCATGCAGCAACAATCTCCCCCTTGGCATTTTATGTATGCAATCACACCAACATACAGCAACTCACACAACTCCTCCAAGATACAAAGCACCCAATGCAAAAACAAGTAGGCAAGGAGCGCACCCACATAACCATACTCGAATGCATAGTGCAGAAAAACTCCCCCTTGCTACAAGCAATCTCTAAAATGAAGTACTAGCTGAGCGCACCCAAACTAGAATACCACACATAGAGAGAAAAATAAACGCACTGCATAACACCACTTATAACACCACAGATAATCAGCTGATCAAAAATGCTTCACCAGAAATCCAAGCATCATAGCAAAATGCCTATTTACTATTACAGTCCGAAAACTGAATATCCACTCCACCAGCAATAACAAGAGAACCAAATTGTTCAACCAACCAGCCAAACAGCAGAAATTTTAATAACAACCATATCAAATCATCATAGCAGCAAAAGAACCAAAAAGTACCATATTAGCAAATACTCCCCCTTGAGTGCAGACATGAAATGCCAACCTAAGGCAGTTCTACTTCAATCTCCTCATCAACGGCCTCATCATCATCAGCACCAACCGCAGCATCAGGATCAGGAGCAGGAGCAGCAGCAGCAACTCCCCCTTGCGGTGTACCACCAGCCAAGAGAAGCAGTTTTTCCATCTCATCCTTCTTCTTGAACAGCATCCGAATCTGCTCACAAGTCATTTCATATTCCAAGGAGATGGCTTGGAACATGAGCCTAGATACAACCGGCTCATAATGGGGAGGAGCAGGGCCAAACGGCAGCTGAATATCCTCAATATTATCCTCATGAGGCATCGAAGAAGATGATGCCTTCTCTGTTTTCCTGCTGACGGAGGAGACTCAACTTCAACACCAGTCTGAGCCTTAGTGAACCTCATATACGGAGCAGCTGGAGCCTTAGCACCTTCAGGAATGTCAAACTTCACAAACTTGCAGAAATAGGCATACAAGAACCGAGGGAAGCAAATTGCTTTATTTGCAGAGACCACCTTCTCAGCATGCTCTGCGAGGGCATCAAACACCAACCTTCCAAAAGACACTGGAAGTCCTTGCCCAACCTTAAACAGCAGAGTTGCCAGTGAAAGGTTAACATAGGTCTTGTGGGTCGTAGGCACCCAATTTCTGTTGGCAATGTAGTACAGGGGCCTTGTACTTTGGAGCAAGAGACGAGGCTCTAAGCCTTTTGGCCTTCACTGGCCACTTAGCATCTTCATCATCCAGCAGAGTAGCAGCAATCAGATTTGCATCAATAGGCTCGAAGCTTTCTATCACAACTTCACCACATATGAAAGCATCAATCAATGTTGGAGAGAAATTAAAGAACTTCCCTCGAACGAAGCCACGATGATAATCAGGAGATGTAATGTCAAACATCGACAAACTTAAGTTGGAGTAGAACTCCAAAATAACATCCTCTACCCAACAAAACTCCTCGGCCAAAGTTGTCAACAATTTGGCCTCAAAAATGCACTCAAAGACCCCTGCCCTTCGCAAATCGAATTCCCTAGCAGGTCTATCCACGATAATGATCTTCTTCCGATTTATATCCCAAAACTTAGCAAACGAAGCAGAGCAGAAAATAGGCATGAAAGAATAACCAGCAGGTAGAGATGGAGCCTCTGTACCTCTCGAAGATGATGGAGGAACATCATCTTCTTCATCAGAATCGCTGGGGATGGGAACCTCGGCATCAGACGCCGAGTCCAAATCGATCACTGGCTTCTTACCCTTTCCTTTCACTGACTTCTTCTTCCCCGAACCAGAAGCAGGAGAGGTGGCCTTCCTTTTCCGGGTAGAGGCCGAACTAGAAACATTGATAGGCACACGAGCTTGAGACCTCGTCCGACGAGCGACGCCAACAGGGGGCGGCGGAGGAGGCGGGGATTTGTTCTTTCGAGCAACCTGCTTGATTTTCTTCCGCCGCTGAGGGGGCTCCACCGATGAAGCAGAGACAGAAACCCTAGGGGAGGGTTATGTCGGCAGCGGAGGAGGAATGATATCATCCCCGAATAACGGATGAAGGGGCTCCTGGGTAACTTCGTCCCTGAGCGGAGATAGAGGAACGGAATCACGGAGAGGAGAGGACTGAACAACATCCTCGACAAGCCCAGCGCCGTACCACGGCAAAAGAGGGGTTCTGGGCGCAGGTTGAGCAACTGCAAGGAGCAACTCAAGATCGAGACCCTCTGAAAGTGAGAAAGAAACCATGGTTGCAGCACGAGAAAATCCAAACAATCCGGCAAAGAATCGAGAGCTAATCGGAGAGAGATGAACGATTCTGACGGAGGAAATAAGGAATAAGGAACCCTAGCCCAATTAGAGAGGGAGCGATGATATACTCTGCAATAAGCAAGAGGCGGTTCGAATTCCAAAGAGCAACAGTAATAGCAAAAGGGCGCGCAAAAAAATAGCCCCTTTTCAACTGACAAAAAAACCACGTCAGATAAGAACCCAAAGGATAACACCAAAGATAACACCACCCGACACACCATAAAATCAAAAAATAGATGAAATCAAATAATCATAATCTGAGCAGCTCAGATTATACACATCCCGAGTGACTTTCGTAAAGCCTCAAACCTTTCTCCATCTAAAGGTTTGGTGAAAATATCCGCAACTTGCACTCGAGTAGAGACATGCTGAAGAGATAAAGTCTTGTTTTCAACAAGATCTCTAATAAAATGGTGTTTAATCTCAATGTGTTTGGCCTTCGAATGACTGACTGGATTTTTGGATAGATTGATAGCCCCAATATTGTCACAGAATAAGACATACTCTTTCTCATCGATCCCATAATCATATAGCATCTTGGTCATCCAGATTAACTGAGTGCATGCACTCCCAGGTGCTATATACTCTGCTTCTGTAGAGGATAGAGAGACACAATTATGTTTCTTGCTATGCCACAAGATTAGATTATCTCCCAAGAAAAAACATCCTCCAGTGGTGCTCTTACGATCATTGGATTTCCAGCCCAATCAGCATCACTGTATCCGGTAAGCTTCAGAGAACTTCCTTTCCCAAACCATAGACCAATCTTGCACGTTCCCCTGACATACTTTATAATGTTTTTCACAGCCTTGTGATGACTCTCCTTTGGATTTGATTGGAATCGCGAGCAGACCCCAACACTATAAGCAATATCCGGTCGACTGGCTGTTAGGTACAATAAGCTACCAATCATGCTTCTGTACACCGTTTGTTCCACAGGTTTGCCTTCTCCTTCTTGGGTTAATTTGACCGATGTACCCATTGGTGTCCTCTTTGACTTAGAACTCTCCATGCCAAACTTTTTCTCCAAATTTTCAGCATACTTCTCCTGACTCACAAAGATGCCATCTTCACCCTGCTTGACTTGAAGCCCCAAAAAGAACTTCAATTCCCCGAACATACTCATTTTGAATTCAGAGGTCATCAATTTCACAAATTCATCCACAAGAGCCTCTGATTTAGAACCGAAGACCAGATCATCAACATATACCTGGACAATAAATATGTGACCTCCATGTTGCTTAACAAACAAGGTCTTGTCAGCACTTCCTCGAACATATCCCTTCTTCAGAAGAAACTCTGCCAGCGTGTTGTACCAAGCTCTGTGAGCTTGCTTTAGTCCATATAGAGCCTTGTTCAGCCTGTAAACATATTCTGGGTTCTCGGGATCCTCAAAGCCCTTCGGTTGCTTAACATATACCTCCTCTTCTAAATTCCCATTCAAAAAAGCACTTTTGACATCCATCTGGTATAGCTTGAAATCCAAGCTGCTAGCCATACCCATCAAAAAACTCACAGACTCCAATCTGGTAACTGGAGCAAACGTCTCCCCTTAGTCAATGCCTTCTTCCTGTGAGTATCCTTGAGCAACCAATCTGGCCTTGTTACGAGTGATGTTCCCTTGCTCATCGGTCTTATTCTTGAATATCCACTTCGTACCAATCACATTAGCACCTTTGGGAAGAGAAGTTAGATACCATACGTTGCAATGCTGAAATTCCAAGAGTTCTTCTTGCATGGTTGCTATCCAGTTTCATCCTGGAATGCATCATTGACGTTCTTGGGCTCAATTTTTGAGACAAAACACACGGTTGCTATGTGGGAAACCAACTTCTTGAAGTCTATCTCTCTCTTCCTGGTTTGCATCCCATCATTAATATGTCCAATCACATCTGAAGCTGAGTGATTCTTATGAACTCTTGTTTCGGCAATGTCTGAAGTACCAGATGGAGTACCATCTTGAGTACTCTCCATCATCTCCTCCACTTTGACATCTTTCTCCTTACTAGGACTCTGAGAACTTCCTGCACTACTGGTAATCAGGACCTCTTCTTCAGCATTTACATCGCCTTTTACAGAATCATCAAAAGTCACATTAATTGACTCAATAACAGTGCTTTGATTCTTCAGGTACATTCTGTAAGCTCGGCTGTTTCTGGAGTAGCCTACAAAGATTCCCTCTATTCCCTTGTCATCAAGTTTCTTCCTCTGCACTCTGTCATTTACCACAAAGCATCGTGAGCCAAAAATATGAAGGTGTTTCACATTTGGCTTCCTTCCTCGCCAGATCTCATAAGCAATAACCTCTGTCTGCGGCCTGAGGTACACTCTATTGCAAATGTAGCAAGCTGTCTCAAATGTTTCAGCCCAGAGTCTAAGAGCAATCTCTTTCGCCTTCATCGTAGTTCTGGCAGTGCTCTGCAGGGTCCTGTTTTTCCTTTCAACCACACCATTCTGTGTAGGTGTGATAGGAGCTGAGAATTCGTGTCTTATCCCTTTGGATTGGCAGAACTCCATGAACTCTTGATTCTCAAACTCACGCCCATGATCACTTCTGATTGCCTTGAGTTTGTTCTCCTTTTCAACTTCCAATCTTAGACACAAAACTCTGAACGCCTCGAAAGTGTCTGATTTCTCTCTTAAGAATTCAACCCAGGTGTATCTTGAGAAGTCATCCACGCAAACAAGAATGTATTTATTTCCTCCTAGACTTTCAACTTGCATGGGTCCCATCAAATCCATGTGCATGAGATCAAGGACTTTGGCTGTAGTGATTCGGAGTACTCTCTTGTGTACCTCCTGAGTCTGTTTCCCTTGTTGACACGGTCCACAAAAATCAACATCTCCAAATCTGATTTTGGGAATTCCTTCAATGGCATTCAGTTGAATAAGCCTCTGAATATTCCTGTAGTGTGTGTGCCCAAGTTTCTGATGCCAAATTTCACTAATCTCAGAAGTAACCCTGTAGCTTGTGATCTTTGGAGTAAAGATGTAGCAATTGTCAGCTGATATGTTTGCCTCCAGAAACTTATTTGTTCCTTTGTTGATGATGCAGCTATTTTTCCCAAAGCTTACGCTCATCCCATCATCACACAACTGGCTGATACTGACCAGATTTGCTCTCAAGCCTTCGACATAGAGAACCCCTTCCAGAACTGGCATTCCAGGTACATTCAGTGTACCAATTCCTCGAATTTGGCCTTTTCCACCATCACCAAACACAACCGACTCATTAGAACAACTTTGCACATTAACAAGAAGATTCATGTTACCTGTCATGTGCTGCGAGCATCCACTGTCAATATACCAAGAGTTTCCCACTCTGGAGCTATTACTGGTGTGAACAACGTAAGCCCTGTATCGCTGACCTTGATTCCTTCTATTCTGATATTTGATCATCTCTTGCCTCTTATCACCAAGATAGAACCGACATCTTGGTCTGATATGGCCAAGTCTACCACAGTAATGACAGAGAGGAATGAAAACTTCAGAATCTGGATTATGCTCGGGTACCTTGTGGAGTTCTTGTTTGGGTAACTCCTCTGTAGCTCCTTGTTCTCCAGGCTTCTGTTCGGCAGCAACTGAAGTTTCGGTTGGTTTAGGCCTCCATTCTTCACGCCTAACCGATTTCCCACTAGATTGAGTTCCAACAAAATCATTGGATTGTCTCCATCCTTCGACTCCTCTCTCTCTTTGAGCTCTTTGTTGATATTGGTATCCAACGTGTTGATAGTTGTTTCGGTTGAATCCAAGGCCCTCCTTGTCTGCAGCTCTCTTTCCAAGTCTAAGAATTTCATCAAGCTTCTCGGTACTGGAATTCATCATCCTTATCAACTTCTGAATATGACTCAATTCTTCATCAGTCTCCTTTCTTCCGTCCTCACAGCTTTTGAGTTTTTCTTGTAGAGATTCAACCTCAAATCTCAAAGCGTCTCTTTCCTTTTCAAGATTCTTTACCTGCTCAGTAAGGCTCTGGTTCAAAATCAGTGCCTTCTCACACGCATCCATCAACTTATCATAGTCCTCCTGATCATCTTCTTCTTCCGCCACGCCTTTAACTTTGAATGGATCTTGATCATCAACAATAGACACGAGCCTTGGACCATTTACTGTAGCAACATGTGCAGTATGAGATGTATCCTGTCCTTCCTCAAACTCAGTGTCAGTGACCTCATCATCACTGTGAGTGGCTTGGAACGCCTTCTTGCTAACTTTCTGACACTTGAAGGTATTGGCACATTCGCTCTTGATGTGACCAAAACCATCACATTCATGGCACTGTGGTCCCCTGTCTCCATTTTCTTTCTTCTCTGAAGTGTTCGGTCCTCTGTGCTGAGTACCGCTTTGATTCTCGGTCCGACGAAATCTGGAGTTCCCTTCTCCATTTCCTCTCCTGAAAAATTTCTTCCCAAACCTCTTTGAGATGTACGCGATGCACTCAGCCATATCTTCGGCAGTAAATTCCTCTTCAGATTGGCTCGTAGATGAAGCCTTGAACGCCACAGACTTCTTCTTTTCACTAGGATTCACTCGCATGCTCATCTCGAATGTCCTCAAGGAACCAACAAGTTCATTTGGTGATAGCTCATCAACATCCTTAGCTTCCTTGATAGCTGCAACCTTGTAATCAAATCTCTCAGGAAGAGATCTCAGGATTTTCCTCACAATTTTGGCTTCTGTGAGCTTTTCTCCCAATGAGAAGAATTCATTTGAAAGACTCAGCAATTTGGCATAGAAATCTGAGATGCTTTCACTCTCGTCCATTCTGAGAGACTCAAATTGTGAAGTAAGTTGTTGAAGCCTCTGATTTTTCACTCGTTTGTTGCCCTCATAGGTGATCTCCAAGATATCCCATGCTTCCTTGGCAGATTTGCACGTGGAAATAATGGCGAAGACTTTAACACTCACACCTGCGTGAATAGCGTTGATAGCTTTCTGATTCATGCCGGACAGCTTTAACTCCTCTTCTGACCATTTTGTTCTAGATTTTTCTGAGCCATCTTCATCTTTTGGAGCACTCCAACCATCTTCCACTGCAGTCCATGCAGCTTCGTCAATGGATCTGATAAACGAAGCCATTCTGATCTTCCAATACCCATAACTTATGCCATCAAAAAACGGAGGTCTAACCGTAGAACCCTTGATAGTACTCATCGCAAGCACCACCAATGTTCCAACAGATTATACAGATATCCCAGGATCTAACACCGCACCTCAATGACCTGCTCTGGTGCCAATTGAAATTGTATAATCCCTACTTTGGTAGGCAAATGTAACTCAACACGTAACACAGAAAGTAACACAGTTGAGAACACAAGTTGGTAACCCAGTTCGGTGATAAACACACCTACGTCTGGGGGAAGCTATTCCAAGAAACAATTCACTATGATGAGTATAAGGGATACAAGACTCGAGAACGTCAGCAACACCAAACGTTCTCTCCTCACCCGACTCTACTCCTCACCAATGAATACGTGGTAAACCCTCACTAGTCTACCCAAACACTTTTCACATAATTGAAAAGATGAAACCCCGACCTTGAACGAGGGAACGTTCAAAGTATTACAATCGCTCACCAATAAACAAACTGCCCCAACTATTGATGAATGAAAAGAAAAACTTAACTCTCAAAATACACGAAGAAGACAAGCTCTCAATAATATCTCCAAACGCGCAGCGGCTTCAATAAGATCCTCGAGCTTATATACTTCACGAAAAACCCTAAGAGATAATTAAGGCATATCTTGAAAAGATATCCTTAATAGGGTAAATATAATCTTCATGCAAATCTTCTAATTAATACGGGAATATAATATAAGGAACAAATCCTTGGACCACACGGAATTCCACACCACCGAGAATTCCTCCGTATACATAAAAACATGCCATATAAAAATACTCCATGCAATCCATGCAGCAACAGCAGGCAAAGTCAATGCCTTCAACAAATTCCTCCAAATCGTCTTCTTCTTCTTCGATTGTGCAGAAAAAAAGTAGGATGGTGGGTGCTGATGATTTGTTGCTTCAACTGAAGGATGAGCTCACTTCTGGTGCCCGCGATCGACAGACCATTCTGATTGTAGGAATGGGCGGATAAGGTAAGACTTCTCTTGCCTTGCACATTTATCAAGACGCTCTTATTAAGGAGCGTTTTGATATTCGTGCTTGGGTTACCATCTCTCAAGAGTATAACATTATGGAAATTCTCATACAACTTCTTACCCAACTAACTAATGAACCAGAAAAAGAATTGACTGCCGGTGAATTAGGAGACATGTTACATAAGCACCTGTATGGTGAGAAGTATATGATTATACTCGATGATATGTGGAGCCTTGAGGCATGGGATGGGGTTAGAAGGTATTTGCCGAACAATAAGAAGGGTACTAGAATAGTAATAACAACTAGGCTAACTACTTTGGCTTCATCATTACCCAACTCTAATAGTCTCGGGATGACACTTTTGAATGATAATGATAGTTGGGAATTGCTATCAAAAACCGTATTTGGGGAAAAAGGTTGTTGCCCTTCCGAATTTGAGAAAATCGGGAGGAAAATAGGAACAAGTTGCAAAGGCCTTCCTTTGTCAATTGTTGTGGTAGGGGGGCTTTTGGCAAAGTCAGAACAAACGATAGAATATTGGGAAGACATGGAGGATAATTTAAATGCAATGGTGAATCTAGAAGATGATGAGCGTTGCTTAAAAACATTGTACATGAGTTATAAGCAATTGCCAATTCATCTTAAACCGTGTTTTTTGTACATGGGAATTTATCGTGAGGATTACGAGATTAGTGTCTCTAAGCTAACTAAGTTGTGGGCTGCGGAAGGATTTTTAAAACCGGTAAGTGGGACAAGGCCGGAGGATGTAGCAAGAGAGTGCTTAAATGAGCTTATTGGTAGAAATCTAATTATGATACATAAGGAGGGTAGTATAGGAAGCATAAAAGAGTGCAAAGTACACGACTTCTTGAGAGACTTGTGCTTGAGAGAAGCTCGAACGGAAGGGTTTTACACCGTCTACCCGGGACAAGAGATAGAAGATAAGGTGGATAGGATTGTTCTTTCAAGTACCACACCGGAGATTGAAGAGATAGATGTCTTTTCTTCTGCTGCGCCTCTAGGTCGTTCTTTGATTTTGGATCTTAAGTTTGCCTACAGACTGCCATCTCACATTTACAGGCTGCTTGGAGACTTGGAGTATCACACTCCAACGTTGCATCCAACGAATTCATAGATTACGTGGAACAAGTACTTGAATCGTGGTCCAGTAGTTTCACCGCTGGTGACACGGATGACACTAGTATATTATTCAGGCTACTTTGGAATCTAAAGACTTTCAGTAGTAGTGATACCAATTTTTCCGACATAGCCACCTTTTCCAGAATACCAACTTTGCCGACTGATATTTGGTACATGTTTCATAATAGGCATCTTCACTTCAGAGTATACTGTCTCCCAGATCTTCCTCTTATAATGTCCAAGGTAATGACATTGTTTTGCCGAATCTGCAAAGCCTCGGGTGGATAAACAATTTCGTGTGTAGTGAACAAGTGGTTAAGACGATTCCCAACATCACAAAGTTGGTAATATTTTACTTTGAGGCAGCTGATGATAGGTTTTGTCTCACCAATCTTGATTGTTTGGGCTAACTCGAGTCCTTGACTTGTTGTTTCAGTGAATCAATGTGCTCGATTAGCTACCCACGTTCGCTCAAGAAATTGCGTTTAGGAGTCCATGAATCCCAGTGTTGGCAGGACTTATTGGATGTGATTGGTGATCTGCCTCTTATTCAGAAGCTCGGCCTCGAGGGTGGGAGCTTCGAAGAAGGGGAGTGGCAAACAACCGATGGCCAGTTCCGCAGCCTCAAATTCTTGTCTTTAAGCAGTTGTAATGATCTACAAGTATGGACATCAGAAGCCTCCCATTTTCCACTACTCGAGCAGCTTCATCTTTCTAGACTGGATGAACTGGAGGCGATCCCTTCAGATTTTGCGGATATACCAACACTTACACTCGTTGTCCTGGACGGGTGCGGTAATTCTATTGTTGAATCAGCTTATGGAATATTAGAGGAACAGGAGGCTTTATACGGGGAGGGAGAAGCAACCCTTCAAGTTCAAGTGAAGGTCTAGAGGACTAACAAGCGGGTACAGGTCAAGAGCTTCTTCTTCAATTCTTTTCGATCTCTCTCGTCTCCTTTTAAATTCTATATTCAAGAGTTATTCGACATTGGCTATGTTCATTTGAGTTGTTTGTTTCAGATTCCAGTCTATCAGATCGATATTTCAATGTTGTTTAATTATTCAACTTCATTACATTGTTTTAGCAATTTATTGGAAATGTTTTTTTTTCCAATTTATATACACAATTAGTGCTGATGTGATACTTTTAGCTGCATGCAGGGGCGGAACTAGGTGGGGGCTAGCATAGGTTGAAGCCCCCGCGGTCGTCGCCGGAATCTTTACGTTTTAGTGTATTTTTTGTCGAAATTTTTTATTCGTATTACGTTTTAGTGTATAGACTCACAGGCCCAACATTCTTTGGATTTTCTTTCTTCCCTCAATATTAGACTCTAAGGGTAAAAGTGAAACCAATTGATAAAAGTAGTCCGACTTGTTCGTTTTCTTGCCTCAATGAAACGGTCAGGGTAGACCTGTTCAAAGTCAAGCTTTGGCTCCCTAAAGAGTAAAGAATCTGCGTCGAACTTCAGCCCCTTCGAGTTGGCCACGGGGACCTCTGACGCCCCACACCATTGCGACAGGCGGGGGCTTGCCTCCTTCCTTCTCGTTAGAGTGTCTTCTGCTTTTTGTCGAATTTTATAGATTAGCCCCCACGGTAATTTAGTCTTGGTTCCGCCACTGCCTGCATGGAGTATGTTGTTGTAACAGTTTTATGCCACATTATGAGAATTCAAAAGCATTCTGCTCCCACATTCTTTAATTTTCTGTATATCGTGGATCGAATTATGTATATACTTGGACGGAAACGCTCTCTTTTCATTCTAGGCCGAATTCTGTATATACGTGGATCGAATTCTGTATATGCATCGGAAGCTCTATAACATCTGATTCGGTCAAATTTCTTGTTTCTCGGCATACATAGATACGTGGAGTTAGCTATTCATCAACTTTGATGAATAGCCCAATTATATCAAGCAATCTTAACCATGTCCATGAAAAATTCACAAAAGCTTATAGGCTATGTAGCACGCATGTATTGTTCCGCCTACATTCTTTACAAAAACTGCATGCTCCCCTTCATGGAATCATCACATTCCTTAAATTATGCGACGTCGTCGGTTATGATTCGTTTAGTTGGGGCCATGGCATCATTAATTAGCTAGGGAGCGCGGGTTCGGTTATGTATTCAAACAGTGTTTTTGGGTTGGGCCAGCTAGGCTACGTTAATCTAGGCCCGACACATTTTCCGGTCGGAGAGTTTGTCCAAATATGGCAAAAGCCATACTCAGACAGCCCGGCCCAGCCCAACCCAACCCCAGATTGAGCCTTTTTACAATAAAAGAGTGATTTCGTGCCGGACCGGGTCTTGCAATATTTGGGCCGATAGAATTTCGGACGGGGCCAGGCCAACCCTTTTAAGCCAAAAGTCCGTCAAGCTCGGGACACCTTCTAGAATCTTCCATATAGTGCCGAGATTTTGAGAACCCAGAGACACATAGCAAATTAAAAGTTTATCTTTTCAAATTGTGATAATATAAAGTAATTCAAGTTGCAAAAAAAGTGTAGTGCACCAACATTTAATTAGTACTCCCTCCGTCCCGCCAAAGACGTTACATTTCTTTTTGTCAATTT
Source organism: Thymus quinquecostatus (assembly GCA_024222315.1). Lineage (NCBI taxonomy): Eukaryota > Viridiplantae > Streptophyta > Magnoliopsida > Lamiales > Lamiaceae > Thymus > Thymus quinquecostatus. The sequence goes on from CM044173.1 coordinate 1,823,395, forward strand.
TTGGCACGTTTTTCCACGCTTCTTGATGATGCGTTTTAAAATAGATTTTTGAAGATTTTTTTCTTTTACGGGATACTATGATAGCTGTATTATCCCGCAAAAGAAAAAATTCTTCAAAATCTATTTTAAAACACTTCATCAAGAAGCGTGGAAAAACGTGTCAGAAATTGACAAAAAAAAATGTAACGTCTTTGGCGGGACGGAGATAGTAATATTGTAACGACTCCTTTTCGCAGTCTTCTATGTAGACTAGACATTTTAGAACTAATGCACATGACTTACTACTATTTTAATTATAATTAATTATCACGCATGCATTGAATTTAGAAAGCAATTATACTTAAGCTACCTTTGATTACTTTTACACTCTCCACTTTCGTAGCCTTCCTTTGAATAGTTAGATGATAAGCACTCTCTGCAACCAGTTTCACACTTTCAGAAATCATGACGGCAGCTCTCCTTTCCCTTAACCATATCATCGATAACCTTCGTCTTCATTCTCGCCCTCCGATTACTCTCCACAAAGAACAAGCTTGTCTCCTTGCTCAAAAACTTACCCTCTCTCTCTCTCTCGCCCTCCGATTACTCTCCGATTATTCTCTTCATTATTGTTTTAATTTTAAAACAATAATGAAGTATCTTTTAGCATACAAAACCTACCAATGGAAACCTTACACTTCCATATAAATTGTTCTATAAACTTGAAAGCCATTTTTTTCCGATCACAATTTTTTTTTTTTTAAAAAAAATTGCATTCAAGACAAAGTTATAAAATATGTGAAATTTTATAAGGAAAAGAAAATGTGCGCTGCCCTAGCCTAACAAGTAACAATATCCAAAAAAAAAAAAAAAAAAAAACTTTTCTTTTACAAATAACCATAACATAAAATTTTGTTAATTATGCAAAATATTTTGAAATTACTACATGCACTTTTCCATTATGCGTTGACCGAGAGGATTATAGAAGGGCAAAATGGAAATCTTTGACCCTAATCTAGAGTAATGTTGAGTTGTCGGAGGATATTTCATCCGATTAAATATCCCAGCGAAACAGGGAAATTAGCTTGGGCTTTGCCATAATAACGGGCCCCCAAGCTTATTCATCATACCTATCAAACACTCATTTAATGTAAGATAAACAATATTATCTTGCTTTATCTTGCTTAATCCTATGTATCAGACACACCCTTAGAGGAAATGGTTGATGTACTGCATTTACATGTAGATATATAATGTGTGTGATTTGTGTTTACGTATGAATGGAGTTTTTTGGGTTTCACTAGAATGGGCCTATCTTCGGCCCATTTTCATCTATTTGGGCCGTAAAGAAAGGTAGGTGTAATTCTATCCACAGTTACCGATTTATTCACAAGTGTCATTTACTCGTATATTAAACAATACACTTTACCTTTAAGCAAATTCGCCTAAATATTGTGCATGCCGCAACCAATGGAGACTAAATATTATAATGAAACAGAGGGAATAATATAAATCTAGTTTTTGTAGTAAATTAAAACAACATGAGACATTCAGAATAGAGAAACATGAAAGTTGGGAGTGGACAAATGATGCAGAGCTTGTGCTTCTTCCTTCCTGTAACATGTAACTTCAACATGAAGGCCTTGTTCCTCTCCATATAAATCCTCTTGTTCCTCTACTATTCTCTTAGCCGACAGCACCGCCGTTTCGCTACAACGAAACAGCTGGATCGATCTCAGCGTTGTTATTTCTCCGACTTCCGGTGGAATCTCCTCCAATTTTACAAAATCCACGAGACTAAGCTGTTCAAGTAGCGGAAAGCAGGAGGAGCTATCCTCCAGCATCGTCCACTTCTCTAGATCACCACACTCGTCCAATTCCAGATCATGAGCACGGCAAAATGTTAGTGACCTGAGGCTCGGTAACTGGCCTTTAACAGTTTCCCACTCGCGCGTTCTGAAGAAGCCGCCCCTGAACCACAGAGTATGGAGGAGGGGTAAGGAGCCTATCTTTGCCAATATGTATTCCAACTCTATATCATTCGATGCCCAGATCTTCAACTTTTTGAGTGACCGGGGGAAGCTCATCTCTTCAAGATACTCGTCTTTTCCCTCGTTTTCAATGATGCATTCTAAGCTTTCCAGTTTGCTCAGGTAACAGAGATAGCTGTGACACTTCACTCTCTCTATCACCTCCCCATCATAGCTTATTTCCAATTTCTTGATATTGGGAATCCTCCTAGCCACCTCTTCGTTCAGATCGAAATTCTTCACTCCTTTGAGGGTTAGCAGATTCTCCAGGACAACAATATCACTACCATCCTCGCTGCCTGGAGGGTCTGGGAGACGCACTCTTTCACATTCGAACATGACATGCTTTAGCCGATGCATTCGCCAGATTTCTTCCGGCGCCACCAGTTCATTCACGCTGAACACAACTAGAGTATGGAGATTCCAGAGCAGATTGATCGAGGAAGGGACTTGAGACATGGCATTAGTACAAACAGATAGGTATCGCGAGTTCACCAACCCAAACACATCTTCGAGGGCGTAATTAGAGGATGGGTGCCAACTTCCTAAACCTTCATATGTGTTCAGCGTCCTCAACAATTTGAAATCTGGGAACTGCTCCACTCTTCGATAGGAAACAAAAGAACGAACCCTCGACATAGACTCCGAGGCGCCAACCACTTCCTCCTCTGGAGTGGTTCCGGGAATAACGAAGCGGCGCTGGCTACTCATGTCTCGAGGACTATTATTCTCTTTGAAAACGTAACAAAACCTTTGTTTTCGAGCTTCTTTTAGAGATATGTCTCTTAACAGATCATGAATCTTGCAGTACTTTATCTTCCCTAGTGATCCCAACTTATCAACCATGATCAAGTTTCTTTCCACTAGCTCATTCATGTACTCCTTGGCCACCGTTTCCAAGCTCTTTCCGTTTTTCGGTTTAAGAAATCCATCGGAAACCCATAGCTTGATGAGCTTCGACACAACAATTCTTTGATCTTCCTCAAACACTCCCATGTACAAAAAACAAGGCTTCAGATATGCAGGCAAATGATTATAACTCAACCTCAACACTCTCAAGCAATAACCATCACTCTCCGAATTCACTATTGAGCTCAAGTTTTTCTCTATGTACTCCCAATATTCTCGTGTGTGTTGGGACTTCGCCATCAAACCCCCAATCACAACAAGTGCCAAAGGAAGCCCCTTGCAGTTTTCCGCAATCTTCTTCCCGATTCCCTCGAGTTCAACGGGGAAGCATCCTTCCCCAAACACAGTTTTGGAGAACAAATCCCAGCTGCTAACTTTGTCTAAAAACCTCATGTTGAGGAGGTTGTAGGAGTCGGTTAAGTGGACAGCCATGTTCGACAGCCTAGTCGTTACTACTACCCGACTCCCGTTGTTGTTCTCCGGAAAGAAAAAGCTCAACTGATCCCACACATCTATGCTCCACATGTCATCCAATACTACCAGATACCTCCTACCAAATAAGTATTTATATAACTCTTCTCCTAATTCATTCACACCCTTACTACTCAATACCCCTCTCACTTCATACATAACTTGCCTAAGAATTTGTACAATATTATGATCTTGAGAAATGGTAGCCCACAAACACACATCAAAATGCTCCTTAACAAGTTTGTTTTGAAATGCATTTCGCACGAGAGTGGTCTTACCTATCCCGCCCATCCCTGTAATAGGGATGATCCGACGATTGAGGTCTCTTCCAGTGAGCCTATCCAAGAGCTGAAGAAGCACGTCATCAAACCCCACCATCGCACTCTTTGCCCCACCATGAGAGGCGACGTTGCCCTGCATCTGATCATAAGGTTCGTCTTCGGCCTTGATGATCTCTCCAACGGTCTCCGCCACCTCCTTCATGATCAAGCCCATATCTTCGATCACCCTCTGTAGACTTTTGCAGAAGTCGATGGATCTCGTTTCTTTATCGCCGTCATCATCAGCTTGAGTTGCTGATGCAGCAAGGTGGATGTTTTCGACTATGTAGGACTCGATCACGTCTTCAACTGCATAAGCTGCATCGGCGATGCGAACCTCCAAGGGATCTGGTTCGTCGTTGTAGCAGAAAGCAGAAACATAGCCCTCGAGAAAGTCCTGCAAGAAGGTAACTACATGAGTGAGAGAATCAAGCTGTTGTTTGTTGATAGAGATCGGAGGGGAAGGATGATGCTCGATCTGATGTATGATATGCATGAGAGAAACAAGAGATGCATAAGCCGCCATCAATCTCTTTCAAAATATATATGCTCAATTCAGAAATAAAACTTTGAATGAAAATGGTAATGAAAAGGGACAAATGCATGTTTTGTTCTTTTTGGTGGTACCCACCATGATCGGAAGTTTGTGGAGATTATTATTATTATTAAAAAAAAAAACAAAAAAAACATTATCCAATTATTGGAGTTTGTTCAATTAATTATTGGCCTTTTTTAGAGTCTAATACTCCCTTGGATAAAGACTTTTTATTTCGACGCGGAAATTAAGGCGAGAGTGATGATAATGTGTTAAAGTGATTAGTAGTGTGTTAAAGTGATGTGTCATAATTTTATTGGGTTATAACTTTCTATTTTGAGATAGGTCTCTATATCAGTGAGACATCACAAAAAGAAAAAAGTCATTTTATCAATGGGACAGAGGGAGTAATTAATTAATTATGGTGCGTTTACTTTCGCATATAACAACTTGTTTAATTACCCTTCTATATATCGTTATATATATGTTATGTACTTTAATAATACTCACTAGATCTCATTAAAAGATTATACGTTTTTTTAAATATACGTGAGGTAATGAAATCGAGTATTATGCATTATCACATAAACAAAACCAACACTGCACTTGATTAATTATTTATATATCTTCTTAATTAATTTTTTTCATCTCCAAAAGAAGTGTTGCACAGATGACTGCCATGAGAGCACAAAGAGAAGCAAGATCAGAATCCCAGCTAATCCGAAACTCGAGCTTCCGATTCCGAAACCGCCGCCACCGGAAGATTCGAATTCAGCGCCCATATTTTGAACACTATTATTCTTTGACGAAGAAGAACTAGTGGTGGTTTTGATGGCGACGATCAGCCCCGCCACCAGCGCCGGCAGCACCAAACCGCTGGAGCTCCACCGCGACTCGAGGCGGCTCTCGCTATCCACGTACAGCGGGGAAAGAACTATCGCCGTGATGAGGGCCAGCACCATCGCTGCTGCTCTTGGTGAAGAGCTCACGTGCGGGTAACGCGCGCAAGTTTCCATTGTTGTGAAAGGAGCTTTGCTTACTAACCTGGTTTTCTTGTTATTGTGGATGCTAGTAATAACAAGAAAACCTAGGCTGAGTGGTAATGGAGGGGAGAGAGAGAGAGAGAGAGAGAGAGAGAGAGAGAGAGAGAGAGAGAGAGAGATTTATAGAGGAGAGAAAGATGAGATGGGGAAGGAATGTGTGTGGAAAGGTTGAAGTTTGATGTAGGAAAAGTGAGTTGGGTGGGAGCCGTCCAAAAAGGTGTAAAACTGGAAATTTAGAGAGGGAGAGACAGAGAGATAATTAAAGCATGCATGTCCATGGAAGAAGGGGAAAAGGAGTAGAAAAGGTGATTAAGGGGGGTTTGAAAGTAAGGTATATTCTTTGTTGTTTTTATATGTGTGTAGAATTTCATACAATTTGTAATGAGTAAATCTTATACTAAATGGAATTTTAGCTGTCACTACTTTTTCAACCATTGGCTTGACTAGCTTTAGGTAAATAGAACTGTCTTCTTTACTTTAATTATTTAATTTATTTTTATCTGATTTTGAAAGAGGCCAATTACTTTTCATTTTGTGGGGACGTAATAGTTTCCTTAGACGCGTCTAAATCAAGTGCTATATACCTCAAAAGCATCGGACGAGATTCGGCGTGACATGCCTATTGCATTAACAGACGATCGATGCATTTGATTTCGAATAATGCGATGATTTTACTATGAAATCACAAAAGTAATGGGGCAACAAATGCATATAATTATGGGAAGATTTGATTACAAAGTAATTAATGTGATGATTTGTAGAGAGGTAATGTTCCGATTTATTCATCCCGATTATAAAAGAAGTTGGTTTAGGGTTCAAGGTTTAGTTACGATTGAATGTATTTTCCAGAAGCAAAACGCCTGACTTATTACATTGACTTGTTTTATTTCGGCACGAAATTTTAGGCACAGTGTTAAACGTGAAAAGTAAGTCAATTATTTTTATTTTAGAAAACAAGTCAATTGAAGTGAGACGTCCCGATTAGAAAAGGAAGCCAAATGGTCAAATGGGACGAAGGGAGTACTCTGAGGTATACATTTGGTTATTTTAAATTTGTTTTCCCTCATTTGTGCTAATGTTTAATCTTATTATATCAATGTTTACTTGTAAGATTAATCAAACCCATTTTTAGGTACAAGAGGTGTGAATTCTTACAAGAATGAGATGCACTTTTAGTGAATGGTTGAACATTCATTGAACGTACCCCATAAAATTTTTGCAAACAAAAGTTGGATAAAAACTAATATACTATAAATATGTTGGAGATTTAATGAATTGGGGTTTTCTATGTCAGGAGTCCAAACTTAGCCAAATGAGCAAGCTTGCACGAGAGAACAACACGGCATCGATCCAAAACTGTCGAGGCAGATCGACTGCACACCATGATGTCGAACCTTGGTTGCGCTGCCTTCGATCAAGCAACAAAAGATTCGCCATGGAGACTATTGAGATATTTGCTCCTCTGCATCTCAACTTGGAAAGAGCAGTTACAAAATTATCTTTGTTTTCGCGAATCTTCATCCAGGCCATTAACAAGAACTATCCTCCAAGCTTCTGAACTACTTCGACGAGGCCTTCGTTACATCTTCTCTAAAGCCGTTACAAGAAGCACTGAACCATAAGCTAGCCTGTGAGTGATCCTCACTGCAAGTTGAAAATGGGAGACGTCGTTGAATTAACTCCGGCTATACCGGACAAGTCACTGGCATGATGACCCCTGATCAGTATATATATCTATACACATACTAAAAAGAGTCTTCGTTTACAAAAAATGTAAACCTGTACTAATTAATATGTCAACAAGAGATATGATATATATTCAACAAAAAAATAAAATTAAGAAAACCATTCAACAAATGCTTCAGTTTCGATGCTATATTTAATCACAAAATTATAGAAAGTATTCAAAAATTTACTTTTGACACACAAAAAATATTAAATGAAAAAGAGTCATTTAGTACTAAAATTGAAGCAATAAATTATATAATATGGTCTAAGATAATATTATTGAATTTATCAATTTTCTTTGGCCTGAGAATCTTCACTGCAGAAGTTGGAATTTTCCGAACCACTCCATTGGCTCGTGCTGTCCATTGAGTTTGCCTGCATGCAAAACCATGCATACGTGATTAGACAATAAGTCAGGTTGAGTCCGGTCGAGTCGAGTTGGTACCTTTTCAGGGACGTAGGTGTCCGCCTCAAAATTCTGGAAAGCCCTCGAGCTCGATTGATCGGGATGCTCCATGCCTCCGAACTCTTGAGGCGGATCGGAGAAATTCAGAATCATGCAATCCGTATCGGAGGCGAAGAAGCCATCGACGGACGATAGGTGCCTAAAACCGGAAGGGTTTACGGCATTTTGTGCATGAGTCACCATTGCTCCATAATGTTGATGGTATGTGACATGGTTAGCCACATATGTTTCATTGAACATGGTGTCTTGAGTCCCGGCTTCCGACTCGGTGTAGCTTCCCGATCCCTGTCCGTCCCCGCTAGCCTGGCCGTAGCCCTCGTAGTCAGAAAGAGACTTGAGTATTCGGGGCATGGACCCGAACCGCCTTTGCTTGCTAGCCCCCGTGCCCGAGGACGAGTTCGCCCCTAGGGTTGCCTTCCGTTCCCCCGGGGATCGCCAATTTTCGTTGCGACATTTCTAAACATAATTAGAGCATTTAGGGTTTTATATTTAACAAATTTACAAAATTTGTACTCCAAAATACAAAATTCTTTCTTTTACTATGATGGTTTAATAGTAAAATCTTTAATTTATTATTTACTAGTCGATAAAAAGAAATATAACAACCTGAAGATGGCTTGCCACTTGCATTCTTGTTAGCCCAGGCACATTCATCAACTCCAGTATCTCCTTCGGAAAGCACCCTATTACACAGAGACGAAGTTAAGTTTCGAGACCAAAAGTTTCGAACTGTTAATCGTTTCAAAAGAAAAGTAAAAAACTTACTTCCTTCTCCAAGCTCTTGGACAGCCTCAATGAACTTCTCATGCAGTTCCTGAGTCCACTCGGTACACACCTTTCTCTTAACCCTTCCATAATTACTATAATTCACATCACTATCCGAGTCATATTCTTCCTCAACTCGCTTCCCCTTATAGTAACCATTCCCATAATCCCCTCTCCCCTTCATCACCACCATCCCGTTGCCCCCGACGACGCCGTTAATCTCCTCGTGCGGATAACGACGACGATCCATATCACGTGGCACGAGGTAATTGGCCATCATATGCAGCCTTTCGCGCTCCCTCTCCGTCGCGCGCGTCCTCTCCCTCGCCACGTGCTGCCAGAGGCATGCGAGCGTGTCGAGGGTCGTCGGCATCTTGATGAAGAGTGTCGCCCCGATCTCGATGGCCTTCATGGCTGAAACGACGTCGTCTTGGACGGACGTCACTGCGAAAAAATGAAAGTTCGGTTCATAAATCGAAAATCGAAAAGCGGTTACGAAAGACACTGAAGATTATTGCTTACGAATGATCGGAATGTCCATTTCAACGGCTGCGTGAAGAAGCTTGAATCCTTGAGCATCGGGAGAGTTGATGTTTGCTATTACAAGATCGAAATCCAGTTCGTTTGACAGCATGAATATTGCTTCAGCAGCAGCTTGGACATGACTAACTAATTATTTATAAATCACAAAAAAAAAGAGAGGTTATTTTCCAAATAAATTAAATTTAACATTGAATCAATGTTTAAAAAACCGAACCGGAGGTCGAACTGGCAAGGCCTTCGGTTTATGGTTTTTACGGTTGAACCGTGGTTCAACCGGCCAAAACCGAAAATAATAAAAAAAAGTCAGGAACTGGAATTTGAACGGTTCATGATTCAACCGGCAGTTCGGTTCGGTTTTTTAAACAATGCATTGAATACGTTTGACTAATTTTTGTTTGTTTTAGGTAATTCAAAGAATTGATATAACTACCTCTATTAGTCAAAGCAAACTAGAAATTAATTTTAACCATATGCGTCAAAGGTCAAACACAAGTGTATGTGAATAATAATAAATACGACACGTTTCTATTATTTTATATTCACATATATTTTTAGAAACGCGTCAATTTAAAAGAGACGAAGAGACTATCTGTTAGCACATACCAATGATCTTACGAACATACACATCGTTGTGAGATTAATAATCCTTTTATCGGATCTAAAGTGTAAAACACAGATTCTATCGGCGAACAGAGAATCGAGAAACGAAGAAGCGATCAGTAGATCGAAAACACTGCGAGAAAGACGCGAAATGCAAAGGAAAAGTGCTAGTTTAAATTACCTCTGTATTCGCATATTTCCAAGAGTCCTTTGGTGTTGATACAATTGAATTGATCATGTTCCACAAATAACACGTGAATTTCATTCATCACCCTGCGATAAGAATTCATGGGAAAACTAGAGGGAAAAAATGAATTAGAGTTTGAATAATTCGACATGGAAATTGATTTTTTTTTTTAAATTATAAACACAGAGATGTATATATAAAAAGGATTTAATTAAATTTGAGAATGGGTGAGGTTTTGATACAATGCCTAGTATTTATAGAGCTTAATTTCTTAATGGTGGACTTCAAATAATTTATAAATTAAAGTTTTATTTTATTTTGAGTAAAATTATTGCTTTTTATGCTTTAATTTATTGCTTAAAAAAATAAAAATATGTAAATTAATGTGGATGTGTGTTTTGACCAATTAATTTTTATTTTTACAATCATATATATTGGCTTTTTACAAACATAGGAAGTTGTTAAAAACTTTATCTAATTATGCAAAATAAATAATATGGGTGTAGCGATAGAATGTTAAGTTTTAAGGATGAAGGTTCCGAGTTCGAGTCATTCGTCGCATGATCTTTAAAGTTTTATTATTAAATCTTCAAAAAACCGTGTTGTACGTCGATCAAATTACATATATCAAGAAAATGTGCATATTTAAAATTTATATTTAAATTTAAATATACTCAACTATTTTTCTATCAAATTTTGAAATGAGACAGAAACGGAATCTTTTCTTTAGGTTTTCACACGATTGCTAATAATAAAATGTAACTTTTGTGAGGTAAATGGTGCATAATTACCCTTACCATTATAAAATGACCTTTATATATAAAAAAAAGAAGCTAATTTCCCTTTATTCATGAATATGCTTGCCTTTAATTAATTTTTAACAATTAATACTCGTAATAAATTTTCAACTTTCCTTGTAAAGCACCTCTCTTTCAAAGTAAATTTAATTTTGTGATTGTTGTAATAACTAAAGTACCATTTTTCTAATTTAATTTCAACCCTAGATTGGTACGTATAATCATTGCATCCAAAACCCTAAGCAAAAATAAAAAAGTAAAAAACCAATATAATTAGTGAAAAATACCTATTAATTTGAGAGAGAGTATGCATGCATGCATGGCTAATTTTTCCTAATATAGAAATATATCGTCTAGTTATAGATCGCTTGTACTACCTCGTCTCTTCCTAAATGACCCCTATTATGTACATATGTCAGGTATAAAATAATAAAATGGATCATTTAGGAAGAGACGAATAAAGTAATAGAATTATTGCTATTCTTGTGATCATATAATTCTATCATAATCTAATTTACGGAATTGATTGTCACTATATTATGTGCTGTATTTCTTAAATATAATTGGATTGAAAGCCTATAAGTTGATAATTGAATTACAAAAACCAGCATATGATGAATGTAACCATATTAACTACCCAATATAGGAGTTACATAATTATTTATTTATCATGCAAAAAATCTCAAAATATGATTTATCATAATACAAAATAATATGCATGCAACGAATTAATTAATTGCATAATTATGTAGGAGATTATATTGTTGCAATACATATAACAAGGTATAAATAATTTTAATAAACTAACATGATTATTCATTAATTAGGATTTGAATTCATGATTCACATAAATATACAAATATTATCAGTACTTGAAAATAAATTAATGAAACATTTCACAATCTTGAATAGTAAAATAAAATAAAACCCTCAATTTGAACATAAGAAAACATGTTTATAACGACTGACCACAGCAACGACGACGATGATAATAATAATATATCCATATGTTTAAAATATAAATTCATGTTCAATATAAATGTAAAGTTTTTGTAGTTTGTTGATAAATTATGGTCCAAATTATCATTCTTCAAGCTCCAACTCATCCATGCTTCCAAAGTTTTCCTATAACAAAACATAACAAAACAATGTAATTAAGCACCTTAATTATATGTTTAAGAAAATGATTAATGAATATACTAGTACATAATTAAGGTGAATTATCAAACCTTTAGGTATTAAGGAGCTGGCTTGTCAATTTGTGGCATGGATCCAAACTTTCTTGGCCTATGGTTCACCCGTCCGCCGTTAGAAGACGAGGCCTCGCCCCCTAGAGCCGACCTCCTCTCCTGAGGGGGTCGCCAGCTGTTCTTGCGACATTTCTATTAACAAAGAAATAGAAACATATATATTATTAAGATATCAATTAACCAACCGTAAATAGAAAAACTTTATTGGATTCTATCGCGTCAAGGTTACTAGATATGGGGCTAATTCAAAATTAGACATATACGTTAAGTTTGACCGCTTTCATGAGTGACTTACGTTATTTACCCTTACCAATGACGTAACACAATTATTTCGATGACCTAATTAGGGTTTACCAATCAAGTGATCAAGCAACGGAAACTCTTCACATAAAAAATTAAAGGTGTACGAAACAATGAAGAAACCTAATTTGTTTGTTGCAAATATACCTGGAGATGGCTTGCCACTTGCATTCTTGTCAACCCAGGCACATTCATTAACTCCAGTATCTCCTTCGGGAAGCACCCTATTATCAATCAAACAACGATAAATCGTATCGTAGTTATCATTTATCGAATGCATAATGTAATTCATAGATACAAATAGTTATCGATAGAAATTAACGTATAAGATAACGATTACATCGAGATCATTAATTATGCGAATGAAAACAAAATAACCTAGCAAACTATTATAGAAACATTAATACGTACTTAGTAAAGATCGATATATAAAAACACGTAAAACGATATCTTACTTCCTTCTCCGAGTATTTCGACTGCATACATGAACCTCTCATGCAACTCCTGAGTCCACTCAGTACACACCCTTCTCCTAACCCTATCATGACCACCCATCACATTATAGCCACCCATGTCATGCCCTTCATCGACTACCCGTTTCCCCCTGTCGTCCTCTCCGATATTAACATTAGGGTTTATGTTCGGAAAGTACTGAGGCGCCCCTCCTCCAAACTCCGCGGCTTGAGTAGCATTTACGTAATTGCCCTTCATCTCTATCGCCACATGTTGCCAAATGGTACTCACCATCTCGAGAGTGATAGGCTTCTTGACAAAGAGGAATGCCCCTTTCTCTATAGCCCTCATTGCTAGTGAAGTGTTGTCATCTATGGACATCACTTTTTTTTCAAAAAAAAAAAAAAAACAATTAAATGTTAGAAACAAATTAAAACCCCAAGAGAGAGAGAGAGAGAGAGAGAGAGAGAGAGAGAGAGAGAGAAAGAGGTTTACATATAATGGGAACTTTCATGTTGACAGCAAGCTGAAGAAGGTTGCATCCATGGAAATCTGGGGAATTGATATTTGCTATGATAAAATCAAATTTCACTTTTCCATTTGAAAGTGCTTGAATAGCAGCAGCAGCAAACTGAAAATGAGTAACTAATTCCAAAAAAAAAAAAAAAAAAAAAAAAAAATTAGGGTTACATATATATACAAAAATTATGTTAGTATTGATAAAAGATGAAATTTTTATTCACTTTTATCACAAAAAAATAAAATAATTTCTTCAATCTAAAAATGACAGTCACACTCTGATATGCATGGGATCGATCTAAACATTAACAATTTTAAAATTACTTGGACATCAAAAAATAACTGCAGAAACGACGAATTAAGATCAATGGTTCAAATATATACATTCAGATAAACCAAATAAACAAAAAAAAAAAAAAAACATAAATATATGAATAATAAAGATCTAGATCAAACAATCAAAAAATTATATATTTCTCCACCTTAAAAAAAAAAATCAAGAACCACATTTAACAATGAAAATAACAAAAAATAAATTAAAATGATGTTAATAATAATGAAAAAAATGTTACCTCTATAGTAACAAGTTTCCAGTAAAGTTGTGACATTGATTAAATCTTCTAATTCATGGTCCACATACATAACATGAATTTGCTCACCCATCACTTGAAGGTATGAATTCATTAATTTCAATCTACAACCAAGAAATTTATGCATGTAAATAATTGATTAAAATAATATAATAAAATAAAAAAGGATTAGATATACAATAATATAATAAAATCAAAAAGAATTAGATATACACAAAAAGAAGAAATTAAAGAAACAGAAGGGAAAATATAATGTATGAAAAGAGAGACCTTTAATTTTTTTCTTGCAGAGTTGATGAGAAATATTTGTCCCAGTGCAGTAATATATAGAGGTTTATTGAGATTTAGTGAATATGGTTATATAATTTGTATTTTTATTTTCATTTTTTTTTGTTTTGAAGGTTTAAGAAGGTAAAATAAAAATAAATAATATAAATTAATTTGTCAATTTATTTTGGTTGACCAGCTAATTTCCTTAAGTGGTACCAGTTTTCTAATATTATTTTTTATGGATATATAGGAAGTTTGCAAAGTTACTTAATATTCTTTATTTTACAAAACAATTATTTGACTATTGTAGAGTGTGACATTTTTTTTGAAGGTCTAACAGAAAAATGAAAAGGTCAAACTATGGAAGAAGACTTGAACTCGTGATTTTTTATCTCAAAACTTAATCTCGTATTATTAGGTCAACACATAATGGGTTACGTTTTCAGTACCCTAAATGTGACCGTGTTTGTCCAAAGTCAAATTATTGCTTAACAAATGCTAAATAACAAACAATATTTTATTTGTGAAAAAATTATATATATATTCCCTTCGTCCCACTTTACTTGTCATGTTTGTTATTTTGGACCGTCCTATTTCACTAATCATGTTACCTAAGATGGAAATAAGTAATCATTATTTTTCTCTTTTAACACTTGCGCATAAAATCACTTGTCGAAAATAACAAGACTAATGAAGTGGGACGAGTACAATTTTAACTGCATTTTTTTTTTTTTGCATTAAATAACGTTTTTGATAAATAAATTGCGCCCCATATTTAAGCCCAGTCCATTTGGTCCAATACACCGGCCCGGTTTAAATTGCCATGATAATGGCCCGATTAAGCTTCAAGTTGGGCTGGGCTAATTTATACTGCCAAAAAGTTTTATAGGCCTTAATCTGGCCCGATAACCCAAAAAATTACACTAGAATTTTCACTTTACGCCGGAACGAGCAAGATTTTCAAAGCCCGAAATATTTTCAGGCTAGCCTAACTAGGCCCAACTTTTATCCTCGACTTCATGGGCTATGGCTAGGTTAGCCCGGCCCAACATTTTAACAGCTCGACAACTTCTCCTCTGACCAACAGACCGGACGTGTCTTTCCGAACTACATTGCCATAAAACGAGAGCATATATCGTACACTAATTGATAGTTTTAAAGAAAAAACTAACAGCAAAATTGACTAAAAAATAAATTTTTTATTCAATTCGTTTTCAAATTTCGGAGATATCTTTACGTAGCATAGCATGATATTTAAAGGTCGCATTTCGGTTCAAAATACTCAAACCTAAGATTCAATTCAAATATTAACCATTAAGGCCGGTTTATTTGATCAAGATTATAACCAAGGAAAAACGAAAAAGTACATTCACTAAATTAAGAAATTAAAAAAATAAAATAAAATAAAGTTGTGAAGAGCAAGTTGTCCACGTGGAAGGGACCCACATCGAAGGTGAAGATGGATATGCTAACGTGATTGGTGAGAGATCTATCTCTAATCCTACGTGGCACCCTCCACCGCTCTCCCTTTGATTTCCCTCTCATCCTATGTTTTAACTGCGATTCCGATAGCTATTTCTCCCCTTAGATTTCCACTCCACTCCACTCTCAAATTAACAAAGAAGCAGAGAGAGAGAGAGAAAATGGCTTCCACCTCCGCTGCCTTAGTAAACGGCTTGGGCTCTGCCTTCTTGACCGGTGGCAAGAAGGCCCAGGCTCTCCTCTCCGCCCCCCTCGCCGCCGCCCGCCCCGGCACCGCCGCTGCCCCCAAGAGGCTCATCGTCGCCGCCGCTGCCGCCCCCAAGAAATCTTGGATCCCCGCCGTCAAGGGCGGCCCCGACTTCCTCGACCCCGAATGGCTCGACGGATCGTAATTTCCTTCGATCCTCTTTATTGATTCCGTAGTCGTTAGGGGCTAGCACATGCTGAAGCTCGTTACAATTTATTATTATCTAAATTAAAAATATTTAATATTATAGTATATACTTTTTAATATATTAATGTTATGGTAATTTAATCATGGATCCGCCGTTATTAATTATTGTAGGCTACCCGGAGACTTCGGGTTTGACCCGCTCGGGTTGGGCAAGGACCCGGCGTTCTTGAAGTGGTACCGGGAGGCGGAGCTGATCCACGGGCGGTGGGCGATGGCGGCAGTCCTCGGGATCTTCGTAGGGCAGGCGTGGAGCGGCATCCCGTGGTTCGAGGCCGGGGCGGCCCCCGGGGCGGTGGCCCCGTTCTCCTTCGGGACCCTCCTCGGGACGCAGCTCCTTCTAATGGGGTGGGTGGAGAGCAAGAGGTGGGTGGACTTCTTCAACCCGGAGTCCCAATCTGTCGAGTGGGCGACCCCGTGGTCGAAGACTTCAGAGAACTTCGCCAACGCCACGGGCGAGCAGGGCTACCCGGGCGGGAAGTTCTTCGACCCGCTCCAGTTCGCGGGCACGCTCAAGGACGGAGTCTACATCCCAGACGAGGAGAAGCTCGACAGATTGAAGCTGGCCGAGATCAAGCACGCCCGGCTCGCCATGGTGGCGATGCTCATTTTCTACTTTGAGGCGGGTCAGGGCAAAACCCCCCTCGGAGCGCTAGGGTTATAAGCTTTTCGACATTCATGTACAAAACGAACATTGCAATGTAGGGAGTGAAAAAGCCTCGATCGACCTTTGATTAAATTTATTACGAATTTTCCAACTTAATTGTGTATTTAACTCGCTTGCTGCATTAAAATGAGGAGTTTAAGGCTCCTTATGTATATCAGTCATGCATCCTTAAGTTCGAGCTTTTAGATGAGACGAACTTCTATTATGGTGTTATAGGCTTTGGTCAACGTCGATGTCCTGTGTTTAAATTCCGCTGATTGCAATTCCAACCCTATTAAAAATGTACACTTGTTATAACTCCTGCCCGGTAGATTGAACTTTTATGTTAGACTTAAGATGAGGAGACTACTTGATCGAATCTGATAGTCTAATATTAGTACATTTCTTTCTATCGGTAGGTAAAATGTGGAGACTACTTGATCGAAACCGATGGTCTATTACGTTTCATTGTTGTATTTTATGTATTTTACACCGACGAATGTCGGATGATCTTTACATGTGAAAATTGGTTACAAAACTAGTTGTATTATATATAAAAGTTGTCATAAACACACGTGATGATTTAGAAACTATTTTAGACATGTAAAGATTATCTATCGATATATGCAACTAGCGTATCAACACTAAAATGGGTTATAGTATCTCTTTCCCAGTATATGCTCAATTGGGAGCCATGCACATTTAATTTACGCATTTCATTAATAATTGCACCAACCAATCAATATATATAGATAGAGAAATGTTATGCTACATACTTTATGCTACATATATCGTGAGCACAACTCTCGTTTCGTCGACGTTAATATTAATTTATTTCGTTTTATACATTTGGTTTAATTCTAATCCCCTAAATATTGCTATTCACATCGTTAATTTTATAAATTTCATAAAAATCAAGGATTGACTGTCCATTTTATCTATAAATACTAATAAAAGAAAAAAAGAACAAATCGAGCTTCGATTTTTATGCAATTTATAAAATTAATAGTGTGAATAACAATATTTAGGGTATTAGAACTAAACCAAATGTATAAAACAAAATAAATTAATATTAATGTTGACGAAACGAGAGAGGTGCTCACGAGTTATGTAGCATAACATTCCTCTATATATGGATGTGCTAAATCGATTATTTAGAGAGACGATGATGCAGGGGAAGCGTTTAAATCCGTTGATTGTGACTCACACAATACCGGAAGAGAACGCAAATAGGGTGAAATTCCGTTGATTCTCTACAGAATACCGGAAGACACACGAAAGGGGGAATAAACCCTAATTTTCAATCAAATTCAACTCCATCAATACATAATGAAATTACATATATATAGACCATCTAAACAGGCCAAGCCCATAAACTGAAATAAATATATATAATTAAACTAAAACCCTAATAACGATTAAACTATTAAATAAATTAATAACTAAAATACTTTAATTATTCTTCATTCTCCCCTGCGTCGAAACGATTCGTCCTCGAATCGGAAGCATCTTGCACCTCACGGCGACGAACATCAGCAGTTGCTTTGAATTTAACATTAATCTTTTCACAAATAACACCAATAGGCTTGAACATCAAAATCAACGTATCTCTATCCACAATCACAATATAATTTGCTGGAAGCCACATGTGATATTCTTCCACCAAAGAGAACTTATCGAAAATATCAGCAACAATAATACGTGTATGAAAACTCGAATATGCAACGCCAAAAAGAAAAGGTTTACCACCTATGGTGAGCATGGACTCACGTGGCACCGCTGCAGCCTGTCCAACATCTGGCAAAATTTTCCCACTCAACAACGCATAATCTTCTGAGTAATCATCATAAATTGGAGGACCCAAATAATCATCAATTGTATCAACCCTAGCAGAGTATTCGTCCAAAGGTGCGAAAAGATGCTCCATCGCGCAGGAGGATCGTAGCAAGACTCTGGATACCAACTGATGCAGGGGAAGCGTTTAAATCCGTTGATTGTGACTCACACAATACCGGAAGAAAACGCAGATAGGGTGAAATTCCGTTGATTCTCTACAGAATACCAGAAGACACACGAAAGGGGGAATAAACCCTAATTTTCAATATCAAATTCAACTCCATCAATACATAATGAAATTACATATATATAGACCATCTAAACAGGCCAAGCCCATAAACTGAAATAAAATATATAATTAAACTAAAACCCTAATAACGATTAAACTATTAAATAAATTAATAACTAAAATACTCTAATTATTCTTCATTCTCCATCAGACGACTTCATATATCCATAGAAAATAAGGCTTCATTGATGGCAAATGTATTACTCTAATTAATAAGGAAAGTCTATAACATTGAATGTACTTAGAATAGGCTGCTTGAAAAATGATACTCTAATTTCTACTAGTATTACCTATGGACAACGTAAGACTTGTGAAATATTATCCGTCAAAGTCTTAATTTTTTTTTTTAAATAATTCAATGTTGACTTTTAAATATCATTAAATAATTCAATGATCACAGTTCTTAAGTTTTTAATATCATTTTTTCATATTTTACAGGAAAATTGTTACATAAATTATATCCCGTCGAATTTCGACGGGCATTACACTAGTTAATAAAATTAAATAATCAGTACTTGTACGTCATTAGAAAAAGGTTAATTACCTACCGCGAATAATGACGTGTGATTACGTCATTTATCCATAAATCCACTCACAAAATATAAACATTAAACACAAGCCAAATTTTCGGGCCCCACACACGTGTGTATATAGATATATATTTTAAAATTAAATAAATAAACCACTCTCACAATTTCATTTTCCCAAGCTCAACACATCCCGAGCTCGAAGCACCTTCATCAATGGAGACTCTGCGCCTCTTCCTTCACGCTCTCCTCTCCTTCCACATATCCCTCGCCGCCACCATCTCTCACTACATCTCCACCCCCTTCTCCAAAATCCGCCGCTTCCCGATCTTCACCCCCTTCTTCGAATGGATCCTCTCCGTCTACTTCAAATTCGCATGCAACCTGAACCAGTGCGCCGTCGATTTGGACGATCAGACCACCATGCATTTCCTCGCCCCCTCCCACCGCCGATTCAACAAGCCTAACCTCCTCATGATCCACGGCTACGGCGGCACCTCTAAGTGGCAATTCGTCTACCAGGTAGCCTGCATTTCGATTTTGTACCCTAATTTTTTGTTTTTCTCTACGGTTTCAATCGATCTCGATTCCGAATCTCAGAGTGGAAATTGACTGTGGTGCTCTGATTTTGTAGTGATTTTTGAGGGATTGAAATGTTTTGATTCTGATTGATTGGTTGATTTTTTCGTAGGCGGCGTCACTGGCTGAATCGTTCAATCTATATATACCTGACCTTCTCTTCTTCGGGAAATCCTACACGAACCGGACGAACCGGACGGAAGCGTTTCAGGCGGAGTGCGTGGCGGCGGGGCTGAGGAGGTTGGGTGTGGAGAAGTGTTCGGTGTACGCCATCAGTTACGGCGGGTACGTGTGCTATCGGATGGCTGAGATGCATCCTCAGCTGGTGGAGAAGGCGGTGATCGTGAGCAGTGGGGTTGGGTGCACGGAGAGCCAGAAGGAGCACATGGGGAGCGTAGGGATCGATGGGATTGATGTAGTGGATCTGCTCCTCCCCCGGAACCCGGCCGGGATGAGGCGGCTGGTGGAGCTGACCGTGTACAAGTCGAACCCCTTGAGGTGCTTCCCGGAATTCATGCTCAACGAGTTCATCGATGTGAGTGCTACGAACTCTGAATAGTCTTTTTTCAATATTGGGCTGCTGTGTATTGATTTGTCATTTGTGTTTGACATTGTGTTGCTTTCTGTGATGTTTGATCGTTTGCACTTTCACACTGTTCCATTGCTTCATTAGTCATACAGTGATTAATGTTAGGATTTCAATGCCGCTAAGTTAGATGTGATGATGGAGATGTCGAGTGTAGCTTGTGTTTAGATTGATTTTCACATTTAAGATAAGGTGACACGGTGGATTAATCTTGAATCATGTAGGTAAGGTGTGACTAATGGCTATAGTATGTCCAAAGATTGGCTGCTGCAGTCGCTTTCTTTGCAGTCTTTGCATCGCGTAGTTGATATTTGGAATCGATATTTCTTGTGGAATGAAAGGTTATGACTTTTCTATATTAGTGGTTGGTGATAAATTGTAGTATAACTAGAGGAGACTAAACTTTTAAGATATGCTCCTTGGTTTCGATTTCTTGACTGAGGTGGTTACATGATGTTGGAAGTAATGCATTTTTCATTATATAAGGCCCTACATATGGATGTGGTAACTTATAAGCCATAACTTGCTACGATGTTAAGCAATTTCACATTTATGCGATAGTTATCCATCTAATCTGAACATGTCACAATCCCTACTTGTTATTAGAAATTAAACTGCTAAGAAGACTGGTTCAATGTGATTAAGGGGCTTCACATGTACGAGGATTACGTGTTAATTGTATCATCATGCAGTATTTATTCTCAATGACTTGAATCCTTGGAGTTGGGATGTCAAAATCAACATTTTATTAGTAAAGAGAGTTGATTAAAATCTAGATAGAAAGGGAGTAATGGCCCTATCCGACTAATATCTGTTTTCTTTCAGTGAGATGTCTGCGTTGAATAATAACTAATTGAGAATTCTATAAGCTAGAAAAGGCTGCTGAAACTATGCATGTTTTGTGATTGATTACGATGGTTTTTTTATCCATTATTGGTGATTCAGTGCTCCATGTTACGGTGATTCAGTGCTCCATGTTACTGTTTTATTTGTTGGGTTATGATTGAGGAGTTTACAACAAAAACTGGCTGAACGATGACTGTCTTTGCATTTCAACGAGCTCAATTGTTAAACATGAAAAACTGATGCTCCACATTCTTTCGATAGACAATGTGCAACACTAACAGGAAAGAGAAACAAGAGCTAGTGGAACATCTGGTGACCCACAGTGAAGCATGCAAGATTAAACCACTCAGTCAAGTAAGTTCACATTTCATCACATTCTCAGAAGATGTATGCCTTGGGTAAAAATGATGGCATCTGATCTGCTGTTAAACGTTCCTCCTCTCGTTATTTCTTGATTGGTGAAGGAAATATTGCTTGTTTGGGGTGACAAAGATAAGATTTTCCCTTTATGCTTCGCCTACGAGTTGCAGAGGTACATAATTTTTCATCGTGAATGAAATTCTCAGTGTTCTAGTTCGAATAGCACCAGTATGAATTGTAACTTCATCTTTGCCAATGCAGGAAGTTGGGCCCGAAATCAAGTCTGGAAATCCTCCGAGACACAGGGCATGCAGTAAACTTCGACTCTCCCGATTCCTTGAATGATCTGATAAAAGGGTTCATCTTACAGTGAACATCCAAAGCAGTTAGGTTTACTTATTCACCCTACTCATAAATCCAGCCACGCCGGTTCGTTCGTAACGTGCTCGATTCCACGTCGAGACGCCCTTGGATCGGCAGGCAGAGTACATATATGTGTGTTTGTTTGGGAGTCTCAAATGCAGCTCTAATGTTGTGCAAGGCTGTTGTTTCCCTTGGTTTGAACTTTGAAGAAGTAGAATTTCCAGAATTTGTATAATAGTTGTAGCTCAAGATTTTGTTGGTTAATTTTTATGAAAATACTATATTGATTGAAAAATCTCTCAAAATTTTAATTGCTTTTAAAAATACTCCCTCCGTCCCACTTATATAATTGAGCCCCGTCCCACTTATCTAAGTGAGAGTGAGTATTAAATTTGTTTCTTATAATTTATTTATAAATTATAAATATATACAAAATTTGTCAAAAAATTATAAATTTAATTATAAATTTGAATAAAATATTATCGAAATTATGATATTTTATTCAGTGAAAATTCTAAATTTCTAAAATTCATCTCTTCTTTAACAAGAAAAACGAAAAAGGATTAATTAATTTATTTACAAAAAAATATAAAACCTTTTACGCGGGGGGTGAAGAAATAGGGGGAAAGGGCGAGGAATTTTCACACCCAAAACACACACACAGCA
Source organism: Thymus quinquecostatus (assembly GCA_024222315.1). Classification (NCBI taxonomy): domain Eukaryota; kingdom Viridiplantae; phylum Streptophyta; class Magnoliopsida; order Lamiales; family Lamiaceae; genus Thymus; species Thymus quinquecostatus. The sequence goes on from CM044173.1 coordinate 1,845,781, forward strand.
ATTCCGGCGAATTTCCGATCACTGAATTATCGGCGGAGGAGATGTCGATGCACGACCGCGCGACGGCGGCGGTCCTCGCCCAAATAATGATGGCGGCGGACGGCGCCCTGTTCGGCTTCGGCGTCGCCTACGTGGCGTATCGCAGCATCCGCAAATACACGGCCACTTCATCCGCCCTCCGGAGAATCCGCGACGCGCCGGAGGTTGTCCCCTCCGATCTCCGCTCGATTCTCACCGACGGCGAGGATTCCAGTGGCTCGCATCCGGACGGCGGGGATGCATCCAGCTCGAATTGTGGAGGGGAGAAATTGGTCGTCGTTAGGGGTACCGTGGACGTGAAATCGGCCGCGGAGAAGGGGAATTGGAAGAACTTGATGGGGAATCAGTTGCTGTCGTCGACGGCCACCGGCGATAAAGGGGTGATGTTGCAGAGAAGCCAAACCGTATGTTATTTTCTCTTTCTTCTTTTACATAACGAAATTTAACCCCCAATCTCTTCATTAACTGTATGAATATGCAAGAACTGAGGGAGGTTTACTGGTAATCTTTGGCTAAGTTTGCCATTTCTTGCATGCCATATTCTTATACATCACGGTCCTTATAAGTTATAACCACACACAGCACTTGGAAAGGTGAATTTGGTTAATTGTATGATGTTTTTTTTTTTTTTTTTTTGTTAAATTAGTCCATTTCTCTTTCCATTTGTCCATTGCAGTGTATATACAATGAATGGAAGGGGGTCCTTGGATGGACTTCTGATCTCCGCAACATAATTTCTGGATCCTTGAAAGAGCAACAAACGTCGACCACAAGAATGGTAACCCATTCTATTTCAGTTGAGTTAGAATTGTGATATCTCCTTTCGTTTGCTTGCAACTATTGTATCTTGCAACGAGTGCAACTACATTAATTATTGACGTGATACCTCTGCGTTATCTGCGCTTGATTGTTGCTACGCTTTTTCTAAGTCCGCAATATTCAAATCGTTTAGTTGTTGTGATTGCCCTGGTCTGCAGTAGATTATCATGCATTAGATGGTCGTCATTACTAGCATTCTAATGTATCGGATTATTGATTTTGCAATGTTCTGAAAAATCAGATTCTATGGCTTGGTTATAGCACGTGATGGATACAGGAACTAACAGCTAATTTTGTTCTGTTTACTCTTTATTGACATGTTTCTTTTGAGAAAAATGTGATCTTCATAGCTCCTTGTATTATCTGGAATGTGAATCAGTCATAGACTATTTTTTTGTGTCTGCACCATCGGGGTCCTGTAACACATGCATTGGATTTCCTCTCAGGTTCCTTTTATTCTTGTCGAAGGTTCAAAATGGCCTCAATCCGTTTATCTTGTTGTCAACATGGAAGGATCAAATCACCCGCTACCTCTGACAACAGTTTATCAGCACTTGCAGCCTATTCATGCTACTCCTTACACTTTTCTTCAGGCAATATGTGGTCTTGAATATCCTGTGAGTTTCTCTTTAAATAACCTTGTTGTGAAGAAAATTATTTTATGCTTTTGTTGTTTTCCATGCCTTATAGCATTATTTGCCCTCAGGTTGGAATGCTCTATGAAGAGAAAATTCTTCCTCTTGGGAAGGATGTAACTGCTGTTGGAATGTGCAGCCTAAAAGACGGGACTTTTGAAATTAAATCCTGCAAGGATCTACCTTATTTCCTGTAAGTGGATCTTCTACTCATTTTATGTGGCAAGATTACTTTTTCATTACAAAGATGCGGATCTTCTTTTAAATGCTCGCAGGTTCATTTACTTGCAGCCTATACAGCCGTTTTTGTGTATGTGCACGTGTGCATAGTGTCCACTCATCCTTTTGGTATTTGTTTTTGTGTTGGGGGAGATTTTTGGATATATTGTCGTGTAGTTTCTTCATCATATGAAATTTAGATACTAAAGAAAAGTATGTATCATACTCATGATGTTATCTGTATTCGAACTGTTGGTTTTTTGAAGTTACAGAATGTTGTAACTTTTGACGTTACTGAAGCAACAAGTGTAGACATTCTGCCTGCTGGCTATATTAGAAACGGTTGCATGTTCTAAGAAGCATAGTTCATATCTTTTACTTGAATTGAAACCAATCCTATACTCTGGTTAAGTGTTTATCAGGAAAGCTCAGCAGATGTAGGTTTTGCATGTAATTCTTCATTAAGTTTAGTCGCAGGTGTTAGTTCATCTTCCTCGATGAGATATATTCTACAAAATGATCAGTCTGGGGATCTGTGTGTAGGTCTTTTTTGACTAAAGATCAAATTGTGGCGGATCTTTCCTTCAAGACGAAAGTGTTAATGTGGAGTGGAATTGTTTTTGGTACCTTGGCTCTTGGTATCCTTGGCTATTCTGTTGGAAGGTACGCTTCTCCAAACATGATCATGCCAAAATTAGGTTTTAAAACACCAAGTTTCTAAACCACACGAATACGGCATAACAGAAACAAATCCAGTGACTAGGTAATAGAAAACTACATCATCAGAGTAAATTTATTTTCCTATTCACTTGCTCGATCAAAATATTGCTTCCTGTTTTCCAGAAGATTGACATTGAATTTATACATCATATGTACTCATACACATTAGCACGTATACACGAGAAAGTAGCAACTGAAGGAAATGAAGGAATACCTGGGGGGATGTTGTCTTCCATCAACATTTCAGTTTCTTATTTCGGAGCCTCTCTCTTGGTTTCTGTGAAATTTCCATTCGAATCACAGCATAGTTCACGCTGCTAGCTCATAAATTTGTTGATATAACTCTACATTTTCTACTTTGACACTTGTGTAGAAACTGGGCTAAGTGGAAAGAATGGAGAAGCCAGCGCCAAGACCGACAACAGAATAACTCGACTAGCACTACCAACGACGAGTCTGCAGATGATTTAGCGGCTGATGACGAAGCAGAAGAAATTCAAGATGGCGAACTATGTGTGATTTGTCTCACAAGAAGGCGACGTTCTGCATTTGTTCCGTGCGGGCATTTGGTCTGCTGTCCCCGTTGCGCCCTTTCTGTGGAGCGCGAACTGGCTCCGAAATGTCCCTTATGCAGACAAACTATCCGAACCTCTGTAAGAATATACGATTCTTGAGCCTTTGGTACGGGATCAGTTCTCTAGCTTTTCTTGCTATATGCCCGTGTAGAGATGGAACTATATTTTGGTATATGATACTACTTTCTTCCAACTAACCGTAGATGCATTAGGAAAAGAAAATATTGAGAATGTGAGTACATTTGTATATATCACTAGAACTGAACTGAATTTTTGTCTCTGGCTTAGAGTAGCTTGGTACCTCCGTCTCTTTCTTAGTGACCCCTTTTATATTCATATGTGAGGTATAAAATAATAAAAACGGTTACTTAGGAAGAGACGGATGTGTATTTAGGTTTGTCAATTACTATAAACTACTCCCCATGTCTCACTCTAATTGACATGCTTATAATCAAGAAACACATCAATTATATTACAATTATAGAAGCTTCTTCTTAATTAAGTACTCTTTTTGTCCCACTGATAAGGCGATATTTTTCCTTTTCGGAACGTCCCACTGATGCAGTGATCTTTCCCAAAATAGAAAATTATAATCCAATAAAATTCAGACACATTACTTTAACTCACTACCTTTTACTCGAACACACTATTATCACTCTCGTCTTGATTCTCGTGCCGAGAAAAAAGGTCTCTATCTCAGTGGGACGGAGGGAGTAACTATTTTCACAATTTCATATTCTTCCAATACATTATAATGCTTTAATACAGTAGTATTGTTCCTTTTTTCACTTCCTTTCTTAATTAGAACGTCTCACTTCAATTGGTTTGTTTGCTACATGAAAAGAGTTAACCTTTACTTTTCAATACAGACATCTTATTTTACATTTTTAACACTGTTGTACCTAAAATGTCGTATCGAAACGAAATTAGCCAATTGAGCTGAGAAGAAGGGAGGATTACACATCTCAAATCTCAAATTCTCTATCCTATATTTTCAACTAGACGAGACCTAAATGTAAATATAAAATTAAAAGACTCATTTAAATTAGGTAGAAAAAACTTGAATACTACAAAAAAAAAAAAATTAAAAACAAAAAACAAAAAGAAGAAACATAGGCCAAAAAAAAAACAAAAAAAAAAAAAAAGCTTTCTTCCACAACTACGATGAACACTCCTTCACTCTAACATCGGTTTTCCAGAGAGAGCAAAACGACACCGTTTGGCCCTTCCACCACAGCCCCACGCAGCCGTCTTTCTCTTCCACCCTAAACTCCCAATTACTATCGTACTTCCTCAGCAGAGCTCGAGCTCCATCAATGGTTTCCTCTCCGAACACCTCCCCTCTGAATCCGGCATTCTTCATTCTCTCGCACCATTTCTCCTTCCTCTCGTTCATCTCCCCCGCGTTTATCAGCACCTTCGCCGCTTCGGCTTCGATCATCCTCCTCTCGTCGCTCTCGCGCCCTTTGTAGGCGACGCTGGTCGAATCGAGGAACCTCCACAGGTAATCGTCTCTCCTCGAGAAGGTGGTGGTGAAATCGCCGCAGTTGGTGCAGCTGCAGTCTGTGTTGTTCTCGCTCAGGATCACTCCTTTAGGGTTTAAGCTTCTTAGGACTCTTAGGAATTCTGTCCGTTCGTCGTCGGGGGCGGTGTGGTTGAGGTTGTGCAGGCGGAATTGGGCGCAGACGATTAGGGTTTCGTCTGGATTTGAGTTTATCGATTGCGAATTGAGGTTTTGGAGACGGAGGTTTTCGGTTTTGTTGATTTGCAGGTTTATGTTCATCTCCTTGGCGAAGGCGAGGAGCTTCGAGGCGAAGTCGTAGTTTTGCGGGCCGTAGGCGAAGGGGGTGGCGTTTATCGCCTCGTCAGAGGTGGGCGGCGGAACGACTGTGAGGCGGACTAGCGGCGGAGGACCGCCTGCGCGGCGTGTAAGCTCTTCGAGAAGAGTCGGCCATTGGAGGCCGTGCGAAACTCCGATGTCGAGAATGTGGAGATTGGTGGGTTGATTCTGCTCGTTGAGGATTTGAAGGATTGAGGTGTTTGCGACATTGTTAGGGATTCGAAACCATGGGTTGATGTCATTGAACTTGATGAGGGAGTTGCGGAAGAATCTGGGGTTGCTTGACGCGAAGGTGTCGCCGGAGGATGACGAGAAGGTGCCTCCTCCGCCGCCGGAGAGGTGGTGGGTGATGGCGCGGAGGCCATGGAACGCAAGCCGGTGGTTGGCGTCGCCGTTGAGTGAGGCGAGATCATGAAGAACGTACAGAAAGTGCTGCACCCGCGAGGGATTCCGGCCAGTGATCGCGGCAGCGCATGGATTGAGCAGCTGCTCCGCCCACCTCCCATCCTTGTTTCCTCCGCCGTTGTTGTTGTTCCCTCCCGCCTTGCCCCCTTTCTTTTTCCTCGGCGGCACCACCGTCTTCGGACACGCATCTTCCGGCAACTTCCTCTTCTTACTCAAATCCAGCGACAGCGACTGGTCGGACACTATCGAGTCCGCCGGAGTCGCCGCCGCACTCGCAGTCGTGTCAACCGCGACCTCCGCCACAGCCGCCGAAGTGTTAAAATTGCTACTGATCAGCTGCTCAAGACTCTGGCTTTGATCCCACCACGAGTCCCCACTAAAGTCCCCGGCTTCATAAGGGTCATCGAAGATCGTCGGGAAGTACGAAATCGACTCCCCGATCCATCCCAGGACATGATCGGAAGGCGGGCCCGTCTCCGATCCATCGTAAGTCATCTCAATTACTTATCAATGCAGGAGAAAATAAAAGAAAAGGGTAGAGAGATTAGAGAGAGAAGTGTTGGTAGTTCTTGAGCATTTGACGAAGAGAAAGAGGCCTAAGATAGGAATATTAGCATGTGTTATAATAATGGATCAAGAAATAGTCTATTATAGGAAGGGACAAATGAAGGAATATTCAAAGTTTAGGGTGTGCTGTTAATTTGGAAGTAGTGATGGTTTATTAAGGTTTTCTTGATTGTGATTAGTGATAAGTAAGAGGGTGTTAATTGCAATTATTATACTGTTTAACACGTCATAGTTGTTGGGGTTTAAGAAATTGTAGAGAAGATTAGAGGTGGGGATGAGTTTGAATATTTCAGTAGACGGCATACTATGTGAGACTTTTTGATTAAAACTATGGGAAGATAATGTGTGTGACTTTTTATTTAATTAATAGGGATTTGTTCCTATTTGAGGATGTAAATTGACTTGCAAACAACTAAATTGTCAAGCTTTTAGAATATTGTATCCACTCTGAGCATTTATAATGTGTACATCGCTGATTGGAGTTGGACTGGCAAAATGGGCCCGGCCCGATCCGGTTCGGTGGGCGGACTCAATTCTTGGCCGGGTTGGGTTCAGTGAAGTTAGGCCTAATCCGATTTCGAGCCGGATCTGGCTGATGAAAGCATGAAAATCCCGGTGGGGTTGGGCTTACAAGGCTTGCCCAAAGGATTTTGCACTAATCGGTTAGGGTTGAGTTGGATTATTTAGGCCCGATACGTTTTTGGGTCTCAAAAATTTGACAACTCTATCGCTGATGTGTTAGTGTCACGTCTGTAACTTTTCTATTGGGTACCGTTGTATCATTCCCCTTCCAAAATATTGTCAACAATATTACACATGTAACTCAAAAGCCTTTCACACGGACATATAACCCTCTCTCTCTCTCTCTCAATTTAGAGGCTAATCATCTCATGCCAACTACTTCCTTCATTGTTTATGCACAAAAGTTTGGCAACAGATGTTAGTTTTTACTTTTATCAAATTAAATAAAAGTTGGTATTGATCTAAGCCAGTAAAATTTAGTGCATGAAAATGAAAAGCTGGATCAAGACAAAATACAACAAAAAAGTTTGACTGCTTTAATGGTTTGGTGTGAGTTGCTACAATATTCATATGTTTATGTTACAATCAGTTTACAAGAATTGGTCATGATAGGGAGTCTAGGCTTTGACTTATAGTAGGAAACCAATATAAAATCATACATATACCTATCTCATAGCTCATTCAACATCCACACAAGCAGGCTCTCTATCTCTTGCATGCCATTTTTGAGTTCATTGAGGCATGGGTCATGTAGAAGCCCGGCCCGTTTCAGTCCCGAGCTCATCTCGTGTTGCGGGGACGATCTGATTTCAGCATGATATCTTGTGATACCGTAGCTTCGTCCTCACGCGTTTGAGTTGGTTTAATGACAGTTTCACCACTTGAGCTATGAGAAGCAGTATTTGATTATAGACTGATCAATCAGAGTGATTTAGGAATAAAAGTAATAGTTGAAGAGTAGAACTAATCCAACTAATCTCACAAACAAATAAAGGAACGAAATTTGTCTCTACCAAGTGTTTGAGATATCAAAGTTCATCAATCCTTAAACGAACTCTATAGTAAATCCAGAAGTTACTAACCAAAATTCGCACCTTAACGCTAATTGTTGGTGTTGTTTAATACGGGCAGAATATGCCTTCTTATTTCCTACTCTAGATGTAGAACATCTTGATTTTGGCTGTAAAATTATATACAAGTAAACAGACGAGCACGAAGGCAAGAAATCAGTAAGATCCATATAACTAGTCGTTGAAATACTGAATAATTAGTCCATTCTCTTCATCATCATCACCTTAGAGGCTATATACACATCATAGCAGATTCAAGAAGAAAGGCCTAGATAAGATAATACTCAATGAAGGTTATAAGCTTCGACTCCAATCTCAATGATCTCATTTTGCCATCGCATGCTTCTTCGAATGAATCCATGCGATGAGATTTATTCACCTTTTGGTAAACTATGGCTACATAGATTTCCACCCAAACACATGAGATTTACTCTAATCCTATCTCATATCAAATCATGATCCCGAATCCAATCCTTCGATTGATCCTATCACTCAAAGTAAAGGCAGTGTTTATGCAAATCAAGTTCTTGTTAACAAAATTAAAGATCAAAACGAATTCCAGAATAATAAACTCATGTATTTCAGTCTTCACACAAATTAGAAGGCAATGCAAGCAATCAAGCTATAATCAAACGAAACGAAAAACAAGTCCTCTGCACAAATCAAATACTAAAGTATACAAAATGAATGAAAAAATTGAGAATCTAACAAAAGCTATTAAAATTTTACTTACGGTTCTGGGTTCGGTGGCAGCACCATAAATCAATGATTCCATCAACCCAGTCTCAAGAATCTCAACATAGGAAGAGAAATTAGTAAGTATTTGGATTTTGGAAACTGAAATCTTCAGCTCCTTTGATAGCCGTTTTGAGCTTTGAAGAGTATTCTTCTGCTGATCAACAAGAATGCCAGAATGCAAACTTGCAGAACCGAAGCGATTCCGACGAACATCAACCCTATTTTCTTCCCCAAATTCGGCTTCGCCGTTCCTGCTCGAGGGCTCACGTGCTTATTCAATTTAGGACTGCCACCGTTTCGAGCAGCAGGGGGTGGGGGTTTCGTCGGAGGTGGAGGCGGATGGTAGTGAGGGGACGGCGGCGATATAAGGGACGGCGGTGGCGGCGATTCCGGCGGTTGATGCGGCCGGGGATCGGCGATTTCTTGCGATTTTACCGCGATCGCGAAGAAAAGAGTGATGATCAGAGTAAAAAGCGGTGAATCCATGAAGAGATTTCGAAATTAACTGGTTAATTGAGCTGAATCGCTTCTTTTGCGCGCTAACCGCAACCTGGGCTCGCTGCAAATTTACTCAGAGAAAAAAGGTAGGGGAGAAGCAGTGAAATCTTCACTGAAATTGGAAAAAGTGAGAATAAATTTGGAGAATCAAAGGAAGGAGGGACGAAATCGAACGAAGAAGCCGTGTTCCTTAGGGTTTGTGAGAGGGGAAAATTAGGGGTAGGGCATGAAATTGGATTTCTTCATTGCTTGGTGATGAAGAATTCTTGAGAGAGAAGAGAGAGAGAGACTGGAGCGGAGGTCAACGTTGACTTGACCCGAGTCTCCCCTGACTCTTTTAAGTTGACGGATTTTTCTGCAGAAATAAATTGGGCCCATCTTCTACTCTCAGGCCCAAAGTAAGCCCATTCACATTCGTCATTTTTTGAGATCCTGTATTGTATTTTCGTGTGACGTCTTCTATTGCGTGATAACAACAAAAACATTCTCAAAACTAGTATTATAGATTATAAATTTTTGATTTTTTATATATGATATTACATAGTTACACTTTAAATAGATACTATGATAAGCACACGTTAGACATCTACATTTTAGTACAGATTTTTACATTCTATAAACTAAGGCTCTTCATGTATATATGTTGTATACTGCCTTAGGTACTTAATTGTCTGGTATGGCCGGACTCAACTCGACGACGTCCCCGATTTTTAACACGGAGTGAGGATCGGTCACAGGCCTACTGTTCAGCCTTGGCCTTAGTTTCTTCTTCACAGGAAATCGGTATGAATTCCCCCTAGAAGCAGAACTGCCTCGACTCGTATTTTCCAATAGATCCAGCACCGTCGAATTTGCTGCACATTCTTGGACAAACATCTGCAGATTCGGAAGAATATGGTGTCAAGTGATGAATTTAATTAAATTTAGAGTGTTACGAATGGATAATCATGAAAGATTCAAGAACACATATATTTACGTTATCGTTCTTGATCACGATAACAAATACGGGAGCATCAGCATCACAGTGGGGTTTCAAGGAGAAGGGGCATTCTCTGGAATGGGTGCAGGGTGGCGGCTTCATGGGGTCGAGGAAACCGACGGATGATGTGTCTATGCTCATTGCCTGGCACTGCCACGCTATCACCCAACGAGCCCATCCAACGATTTGAAGGACGAAGGAAGAATACGGGGATTCTCCTTCTTTGTATCTCCAGTACCCAGACTCGATCTGTACATGCATTTCTCTTGTTCGAATTTGGACTTCGAGGTGCACTTTTGTATCTTTGGCCGTTACTACTGTGTGCAAAGACCGGTAACTGCAATGTGTAATAATATGAGATTTAGTGTGCCGTATCTACAATTAAAACAACATTAATTTCCGACTTTTGAGTCGTGGACATACCCGTCACACTTGGGATGAATAATATAGTCTTTGAACCTCCCCGGTACCTCATCCCATATGTGACGGACTACTCTTAGAGCTTTGTAGCAATCATCTTCGGTTTCGACTAGCAACCTTAATCCATGGATATCGTGGATTTCATCGATATTCAGCTTCTTACTACAGTCGGAGGTAAAAAAATTCATCAGATCGTGACAGTAATAATCATACCAAGAAAGAAATGAAAATCAAGTACACATACTTGGACATTTTGGCATAGATGCTATAAAAGCTCTTAGTCCTTCCTGAAGCAGAGTGGTATGAAATCCCAGCCTCCTTAACTGCTTCTTGCAACGTCTCGAGGCAAGACGTAACGACACCCTCGTCAAAGTACGATAGGTCTAGCTGGTGTCCTGGATATAGGTACGGGAAACACAGGTTTTGGAGCTGCTCCTTCCAAGCTGCGAGGCCTAATCGGTTCGCTAGAGGAGCGAATATCTCGATTGTCTCCTTTGCGAATCTTTTTTGCTTGGTAAAAGGCAGGGCTTCTAAGGTTGACATGTTGTGCAGTCTGTCAGCCAGCTTGATAAGAACAGCCCGCACGTCTGCCATCGCAAGGAAGGCCGTATGCAACCGATATGCCTCTTCGGTTTTAGAAGCGGTGTCGTTCTTCCGTGCGAGCTTGCTCAGACGGCTAAGCTTGGATACCTAACACAGAAAACCCCAACTCATTAAATCAATCAAGACTGAAACTTCATTATCAAAATCTATGAAGAACAAAAACTTGTCTTACCCCCTCCACTAGATCAGACACTACATCCCCGAAACACTTTGTTATATGACCGAAAGTGAGAAACGAATCGTCGACAACGTCGTGTAAAAGCCCCGCACAAACGACCGTCGTACTTGCACCTATATTTGCTAGCATAACTGCCGTTTCCACGCAATGATGTAAATAAGGATGGCCACCTGCCCGTTTCTACACATATATATATATATATATATATATATATATATATATATATATATATATATATATATCAAAAGCCAAAATTAAAGGGTAAGTCTATTAATTATATTGTTAACATATGAAATAAAAAGCATATGTTAAAAAGTTTTAATTGCTATTATATATAAAAGATACCTGGCCTCTGTGAGCCTTCTCTGCTTTGCTGAAAACCTTGACGACGAACTCATCCGTAAATATCGAATGCTTCGACTGCGCATCGGAGAGCAAGCTTTTCGCATACGCCGGCATGAAATTATAGTCCATGTTAAAATGATGAAATGAATAATCGACGGTAATAGAATGATGAATGATCGTAATTGACGTACGAGCCATATATATAGTGATGCATGCATGGGGTTGTGTTTATTATCCAAGCATGCGAAAATATTCTCACCTTAAATTTCAGATATTCTCACGCATGGGTTTGCGTTTATTATTCTCATTAATTCAAAGCATGCAAAATATTCTCTCATTAAATGTTCATATGTATTATCACATTAAATGTTCACATGTTACATGTACATACTCAAATCGTAAATATCAATTGTGTAAATTTACACTTTAACCTCATTTATTTTTCGTTTTTTTTTTCCACCACCTTATGTATAACATTAATTATAAGGAATAAAGTTGGAAAAATATCTCTATTATATCATCAAATTTCGTAATAGCACATTTAAAACAAACAATAAAAAAAAAGAAAAAAAAGAAATAAGGACACTTGTAGAGAAACGGAAGAATACAATACATTCCGTATTTTTTATTATCTTTGGTTTTCAAGAATTTCTGAGGCTAATTCAATAATGCATGTTTATCGAAAAACTAAACCACTAATGAGAGCATAACCTTGAATTTAATTACCATTTTAACCTTGTTCTCATTCTTATAAGAATATTTCTCACAAACCCCCTAAAATTTAACCCCTACTGTTTGACCAACACAAACGCATATATGAGTTAATTAAACCTACTAGTGATTAACATCATTGTTTATAATGGTTTAAAATTTTACATATAGTGATGATAAGATTAAACATTAGCAACAAACCAACAATTTAAACATACCTCAAAGGCGAAATCGACGATATTGCAGCAACGCTCAAAATACGTTGAATCATAACTAAACCCTAAACCCCAAACTCTAAATCCTTTGCAAATTTCACAACTCTGGATTCGAAACGAGAACATCAAATTAAAACGGAAGAAGCTTGACTAAATCGCTAGTCTCAAATGAAACCGAAAACAAGTTTGGATTATGAAATTGACATATTTCTTTTCTAACTCATGTTGTGAAATTGAGAATGATAGTTTTTGGGCTCGTATTTATACTATACTAATCAGGGTGGATTACATCGATTATTAACTCTACAAATCATCAAATTTATTTGTAATCAAATCTCCCCATAATTGTATGCATTATTAGTATTGTGATTTCATAGTAAATTAAAATCATATGCGAATTAAATTAGTGATCTTCTTATTACAAAAGCACATGACAAACATATCTAATTAAGAGGTAAATATATTCATTTCCCTTAATTATGGGATTTCGTATCAAATGTCAAGACATGCCTCGATTATTGTAGCTAATAAAATGTATATAAATTAGGCACTGAATTAGTCCCTTATCAATTTTTTATCGAACTATTTTTACGACTTCTATCGACACTTCGACAGCCATTTCCGTTTGAAAGAGAAATTATAGTATATGCATTATTTATATTGTTAGGCCCAATTTTGGATATAGGCTTTGAAGTCAAGGCCCGACCCGTGATCCTTTTGTCTCGTTCTTTAATCTTTTTTAATATTTGCGTATAAAATCTCGTGCCGAAAAGGAACATTATCGGTGAAGTGGGCGGATGGTATTATTATATACCTCATATATGAATATCCGACATGACTAATGAAACGGGACAGTCCCTTTGTTTCATTTTATTAGTCTTGTTTACTACAGTATTTTGGAGTGTTCTAATTTCACTAGTATTGAATCCTTAAATGAAAAGAATTAACCATTACTTTTCAATATAAACTCTATATTTTTCACTTTTAACACTTACACATAAAATCTTGTGTCGAAAACAAACAAGTTTATTACTAGTCTCTAAACACGAAAAGTTGCATCATATATGCCTCTCGGACATAGTACTAAATTTATAACTGATATGGATTTATTTTTTTCCTTTATCATCTTGAAATTTTACAACATGATGCATGGATCTTCATATATAAACCTCTACTCATGTGAGTTGCATAAACTGCCCCCAAAAAATGGGAACTGCATAAAGGTACTCCCTCCGGTCTTTTCTAGTTGAGTCATTTTTTTTTGTGATTTTCGGCACGCTTTTCCACGCCTCTAGATGATGAATTTTAAAACGGATTTTTGAATTTTTTTTTTTCTTTTACGGGATACTACAAGTGTTGTAGTATCCCGTAAAAGAAAAAATTCTTCAAAAATCCGTTTTAAAATTCATCATCTAGAGGCGTGGAAAAGCGTACCGAAAATCACAAAAAGAAATGACTCAACTAGGAAAGACCGGAGGGAGTAGTTGATAAGGGATCGTATGTCTTGCCAGGCCGCGGCGAAAGAGAAGTTCACCGAGGGAAGAAAATCGACAGTCGCGAGCGTTTTCCCGTCGATCACGTCGACTAAAACGAGAGAAACAAAACACAGCAGAAAGGAAATAAAGGCGACATGAATAAAATTAGGATTTGTATTATATTTCTTCTTAATGAAATAACATAGATACCGCCTATTTATACTAATGACCCTAGGGTTGATTCGACCTACGATTCGGAAAAGAATCAACAAGAAAACCCGAAAAGGAACTACCCAAATAAATATTAACGGACTAAGCCCAACATCAAAATACAAATAACTGAAATAATAATACTCGTATCAGTAGTGCAATTGTAGGAGACTACTGGTGCATTGTCTTTTAATGAAAAATGAAGGAAAATTAGCATCCTTCTTCTTCATCATCTTCTTCTTCTTCATTCATAAAAGTGGGGCACAGAACTTGAAGGCTTTCATTCCCATATTCTTCTAGCTCCTCTCGGATTCTTCCAGCAGACTCCGATGCCGAACGGCTGCAATTCTCCAACCAAATCAACTCGAGCGTCGGTACTTCTCCTAAGCTCGACGGCACCTCCTTCAGTTTCTTCAGCCCTCGAAGAACAACGCGTTCGAGGCTCGGAAAGTGTGAGCTTTCATCACTCTCCCACACCTCCACATCGCAGCAATCAATCTCCAGATGCACCAGACTAACGAACTGACCTTCAACCGTCGTCCACGCCGCCCCCACGCATGCATCCTCCCTTAGCTTCAGCACCCGAAGCCCCGGCAACGGCCCCACAGCTCCAGCCATCTCCTCCCACCCGAGCCGGCCCCCGCTCAGGACCAGCTTCTCGAGCGAGTCCGGGAAGCTCGGGTTTCGCATTTCCATGGCGAAAAGAGAGAGTGAAGTTAGTTTCTGCAGGCTGCTGAAGCGGCAGCAATCTTGAACTCCACTTATTATTTTTAATTTCCTGACGTTTGGAACTCTCACCTCCCACTTGAAGCTCTCCACCGTCGTGAGCGTCTGCAGATTTTCCAAAACCGGAACAACATCATCATCATCATCATCTGGGAGTTTAACTGACGGCGTGATCTGAAGGTGTCTGAGTTGGGACATTCTCCAGAATTCAGACGGCGCGTGGACCCTATCTCTGTAACGGAGGACCAACGTCTGTAGATTCCAGAGGTGCGAGTAAATCGGCTGAGGGAAGTACAGTGCGGCACCGGCTCGACGGACATTGACGTACCTGAAGTTCACTCTCCATTGGAGGTCGTCAAGGAGGCGGCCGCACGAGAGGTCCTCCGTCGAGTACACTCTCAACAAAGTGAGGCCATCCTCCGGTAAGTATGGCGCCCATATCAAAGAACGCACAAACATCGAGCCTAGCAATCCTTCCACGACTCCATTTGGATAGTGATTGTATTCCTCCTCCTTCACCACCTCGCATAAGCTCACGCGGCGCCCTCCCTCCAGGTCTTGAGGGATGGCTAGATTTTCCGACGTTGGAACGCAGAGGAACTTCTTATCTCGAGCTTCTCTCAGGCACAGATCCCTCAAGAGGTCGTGGATTTTGCACACTTTGAGCTTCCCGTGATGGTTGCGCCTCTCAACTAGGACAAGGTTTCTAACAACAAGTTCCTCTAGGTACTCTAGTGCTACCTCCTCCAAGGCTTTCCCGGATTTCGGTTTCAGAAGTCCTTCAGCAACCCACAGTTTGGAGAGTGCGGAGGCCGGAATCCCCCTGTCCTCCTTGAACACTCCCATGTGTAAAAAGCAGGGCTTCAGATAAACCGGCAGACTATTGTAACTCATGTACAATATTCTGTGGCAACGTCTGTCGTCATCTAAGTTCACGATTTCATTTAGATTCTTCGCAGTATCTTCCCAGTACTGCTTTGGCCGAGCTCTCAGAACTCCTCCTATCACAACTATTGACAAAGGTAGGCCTTTGCAACCCTGAACTATCTCCATACCTATACTCTCCAGTTCAGGGGGGCACTGTGCCCCCCCGAACACAGTTTCGCAGAACAAACTCCAGCTAGTGAGTTGGTCTAGGAATGCATTTCTATGCCGGGAGATTTGGATATATCTTTAGCCAAATTCGACAACCTAGTCGTGAGCACTGCCCTGCTCCCTTCTTCGTTATCAGGAAGGTACCTTTTCAGTTTGTCCCACGCTTCCATGTCCCATATATCATCTACCACGACCAAATACCTCCTACCAAACAACTTCTTGTGTAACTTATGACCTACTTCACCTTCTTCATTTTTATCTACCTTCCCCTCTCCCGACCCTTCATCGTCAGGAAGATTTTCATCTTTGTCCGGATGAAAATCTTCTTGATGATGATGAAGATCACCATGAAGAAGATCTTTTAAGATCTTCGTCACGGTGTAATCTTGAGAGATACTGACCCATGCTAGGAAGTCAAAGTGTCCGACAACAGTCGGGTGCTGGTAGATATTTCGAGAAAGGGTGGTCTTACCTATCCCGCTCATCCCCGTTACGGGGATGACCAGGCGGTTGGATGGCCCCCTGACGACCTTCTCCAGGAGTTCGATAAGGACATCATCAAGGCCCACCGTGGCACTGGTGCCGCCGTCGTTCTTCCTAAACGGCGCAGTTGAGTGCTTCTTCTCCGGCGTCTGGTGTTGAGCTTCTCCCTCCGTTTTCAGCTCCGTTGACAGCAGCACCTCCTTGTTGATCGAATCCATTTCTTCTAGAATCTTCTGCAGGCCGCCATGGAAATCTGCGGCGATTTTTCCCTTCTTCTCGCTCGTGTCACCAAAACGGATTTGAATCATGACATGCGTTTCGATGTTATCTTCGGCCGTATAAGCTGCTTTCGTATTCGACCCTCCAAGTCTTCATTTTGGAATGATTTGTGATTTTCGAGAAATTTCTGGAAAACGTTGATGTGTTGGGAGAGGGACTGATATTGTTTATCGTCAAGAGAAATCGGAGGGTGAGGATGGTGTTTGATTTGATCGATAGTTTGGTTGAGAGATAGGAGAGCTGCATAAGCTGCCATATATGAGAGATGAAGATGTATTATTTCCTTCACTTGCCTTAGCTCCTCCTCTCTTCTAGATATATAGAGAGTCCAGAGATGTTACGTATACCTAATACGTACGCTCTATGTCCCAACGAAGTTGAGGCGAAGACGCGACAGAGTATATATTATGCACTTAAAACGACTTCTTACCCACTATACCATACTACTATATATAATCTCCCCTTTCGCATACATCCAATAATATTAGCAGTCATGGTCTATTTAATTACTGTTAGGTATCAATTTTATTTGTTTATTTATATTAGTTCTTTAAACCAATGATTGATGATAAAATTATTGCCACCATGATTGTTAGGCTGATATATATACGAGGTAGGTAGGTGTGAGGTTTGATTCTCCTCGCGAATTCGCCGTATACGCGCGTTGGATGTTTGTGTGTAACGTTATTAAGATATGCCGATTATATATTACAACACGCTCTACTCTTTTATTAAACTTCGTATTTAAACCACATATACGTTTGTGTTTTGGGCTGGACGGAAGGAGTGATTTAATGAAAATTCATCTCGATTTGAAGGGATTGATGATATTGAGATCCAATTAATACATGAGAAGCATATATGGAGGAAATTGATATGTATGAGGGAGAAATTGAACTTGTTCATTTTGTACGTGAAATAGGTGGTATATATATTCTTTCTCTAAAACTGCACCAGAAAAAGAAAGACAAAGACAAAGAGAACTCATCTCTTTCATCTACTAGCTATATTAATACTCCTAATTTATAAAGGTATTAGTATTTTGTTGTTAAATCTTTTAATATCTACAGCCATTTCCGTTTGAAAGAGAGATTCTAGTATGTGTACTAGTATTTATATTGTTAGGCCCAATTTTGGATATGGGCTTTTGAAGTCAAGGCCCGACCCGTGATCCTTTCGTCTCGACTGATTTATCTTGGGATTGAGTTGGGAACGGTGGGAGTGTTTTCTTCTTCTTTTTTGCTAAAAGGATGATCAATGATTTTTTTTCATTTTTCCTTCCATGGTTACTCAAACTCTTAAAAATTGCAATTCCCATTCCATAATAACTCGGAACCCCGTTCAATCGATTTGGAGGTGAAAGGTCTTACTTACTGAGCTGCCCATCGTCATGTCTTGTTACTTCCAAGCATTGACTTTAGAGAATGAAAAAAAAAAAAAATGATTAAAGCGTGGCGTCCCACAGTTTTTTAATTACTTTGGGCTTATAAAGTTGTGCTCCCTCTCCCATTTACTAGTGTTGTACTCCCTCCGTCCCGGTCGACTTGGTTACATTCAAGTGACGAATGTGGCCAAGTTGGTCGGGATGGAGGGAGTATCTTTTTGACAAGTAATTTTGTATGGAAACACTAAAAGTAAAAAGTAAGAAGTGTACATTGGAAATAAAAGATTAATTTTTTCTATTTAAAAAAACGGAATAGTAAAATAAGATGACCCAAAATAAAAAAATAAGATTACTGAATGAGAAGGGGGAATATTTTTTTATTACATTATGATCATCAATCGTAAACAACACTTCAAAGCATGCATTTTGTTTTATGACAATTTTTAATTACCAAAAGAGAGGAACTCAAAGTGTCACAAGGCTACTATTTATCGATGCAACGTAAAATGCGACAGAAGATCCCATTCGTTTGGCATAAATTGCCAAAAAGAAAAGGAAATCAAAATGAAAGTAGTAGTATTTCAAGAAAAGAAGTGGATGAAGTTGCAAAGTTTAGGTAATCAAGCGGGAAAGGAAATGGAAGAAGAGCACATTGAAAGTGCAGAGACAAAAGGAGGAAAGTTAATGGAGGGGATGGACGCGCACGTGCATGCATGGCGCAACTTGATACTGTAAATTTCAATTCAAAATATTTTCTTTATTCTTTATTGTGAACTCATTAAATTTTAAAACTTAATTCTTATTTTACAAATAATGTACTAGAAATAGTGGGTTTGTATATTATAGTGGAGACCGAGAGTGTATGTAAAATACATTTCTTTTTTTAGTAATATTTTACCAAAATAAATTCGTCGTATAAAAAAGAAAATGTACCATATTCACGTAAGGGACAACGAAGGGAGTACTGAATTATTAATTGTATATAAGTATATAACCATATAATATCGGTATATTAGTACTATCAGTGGTTTTATTTTGGTTTAATATATACTCCCTCTGTCTCTTCCTAAGTGACTCCTTTGTTTTTTAACTTTTTTGGCACGCATTTCCACCGAGACGTAGTACGGGTTTTACGATATAATTTTGAAATATTATTTCTTTTACGGGATACTACGAGTGTTGTAGTATCCCGTAAAAGAAATAATATTTCAAAATTATATCGTAAAACCCATACTACATCTCGGTGGAAATGCGTGACGAAAAAGTCAAAAAGCAAATGAGTCACTTAGGAAGAGACGGAGGGAGTAGTATATACCAATGTTTTAAAAACCGGACCGGACCGGCCGGTTCAACCGGTTTGACCGGGAACCGGCCATGGACCGGTCCGGTTGGACTGTAAAACCGGTGGTCTGTAAGAACCGGCTTTGAACCGGTTTGAACCTGTCAAAACCGGGATGAACCGGGGCGGTTTTTAAGAAACCGGCCAGTTCTCTCTTTTACCCAAAAAAAATACTCCCTCCGTCTCGCGATTTCTGAGCCTCTTTCCTTATTGGGACGTCTCGCGATTTCTGAGCCCTTTCCTTTTTGGGTAATAATTAACATACTAATGATGCAATTAGTATTCCCTTATTACCATTATTTTCTTTAATTAAGGTGAAACTATTGCTAAAGAAACATATTTCCTCTGTTATATCTCACCCACCGCCAGCACAGCCATTAGGCTGCCGGCCGCCGGCGAAAGCCACCGCCGTCGTGGAATCCCTCCCACCGAAAGCCACCGCCGTCGTGGAATTTTCTAGAATTAAAGGGCAGAGGAATCCCTCCCACCGAAAGCCAACAGCAAGTGTTCTTCGTTTCATATCCAAAAAATTGCAGACTAACACACAAGAAATACAACAATTCATAGTACTTTCAACAGAATAAATCATTCCATTAATAAGAGAGAATTAAAAAGTGACAGAATCAAAACAGGGGCACATCTTCTCCTTCCATTCGCTTGAATCAATGACGAATCAACGTCTCCGGCTCCGGCATGGCCGGGCGGCGGCAGAAGCGGCTCAGATCCAAGACGATATTGGTAGATTAGAGAGGGAGAGAGAGGGGGGGAGGGCGACGGGGATACGGCTTTCTCCGTTGCGGCCGTAGGAACCATCGGAAAAAACCGAGGCGGCGGATGGCGCATGATGACGGAGACGATGGCTTCGTTTTTGCCAGATTCAAGTAGAAGTGAGGAAGAGAGGGGGAGGAGAACCAGCCATTAGAGAGAGAAAGAAAGTGTGGTAGAAGTGAGGAAGAGAGAGGGGTAGGTGGGCAATTAATTATGGGCCTGATTTTTCCCTAACGGCCCAATTAAAACACTAAACACTTTCGTCATAATTCCCGTGCCGAAAAGAAAAGGCTCAATAATCGCGAGACGGAGGGAGTATATTTTTTGTGTTTAAAGAGAGTTGAACCTATGACCTACTGGTTGATATAATAGAATTTCACCATCTACACTACAATAATTACTTATACATAATATAAATTTTATTTTATTTAACAATTGACTAAATAGAAGTACTCCCTCCGTCCCCTAATAAGTGTCCCGAGCCGCCAAAATTTTTGTCTCCAAATAAGTGTCCTATCACATTTTTCAATGTAAAATTTTAGCTAACTACCAATTTTACCCCTGATATCATTACAATTTTTTTACTTTTTCAATTTTCTATGTAATGATTAGGGGTTAATATGGTAAAATTATACATTTTCTTGGTTATTGCATTTTGACGGCTCGGGACAATTATTAGGGGACGGAGGGTGTATTATTTATTATATAAATGTCTATTTTATCTCTCTCTTTCTGATTTCCAACTAATTTTCAAGAAAACGGCATATTAACGTAATGTTAATTATTCTCGTTTTATAATAATAAAGATAATTTTACATTTTGTTAATCTTCATATAGCTACTAAGAATAAAAAATTAAATATAATCAATAAATTTTTATTGAAAAAATATTTTTAAAACATGATATTTAAATTATATTAAGAATAAATTATTATTTTTAGCTTTAATGTATTTTTTACCTTATAAGTTATAAATTTATTCATATTTTTATATATATCATGTATTTATTTATTATTAATATTATTTAATATTTTAATTATATAACGGTTTAACCATGGTTTAACCATGGTTTAACCGGTTCAACCAATTGAACCATGACCCGAAAGCCTCACCGGTTCGACGTCCGGTTCGGTTTTTAAAACATTGGTATATACTCCCTTCGTTCTATTTATGTTGTCTCACTTTATTATTAATAGATTCATTTAAATATAAAATGAGACAACATAATTGAGACGAGGGAGTATATTTTTTGTTTTTTTTGTTTGTTTTTGAATAGCTATTAAAGTTGACAAGAAAGAATGATGGCGTTGTAAGAATGGGGGTTAGGGTTTATGACTACTCGGCACACAAATTAAGGCGCCCTTTCTCTCTCACACACACACTAAATTATTAGTAGTACATGCTTGACTATATATATAGTCAATTCTAATCGCTAAGGACCTCAAATTTGTTTATTCAATATTCTAGTTCCAATAGTTCTAAATGATTCGAGTCTCATAATTGTGACAAAACATAGCATATATATTTGACTAAAAATAGTACTCCTATTTGGCCAATATGCTACTCTCTCGATTCCAAGTCTCTCCGGTTTAAATCTCTCGTCTCGTTTTATAAAATAGTTCTCCCAATTTGACCAATATACTACAACATCCATTTCAAATCTCTCGTCTCGTTATAAAGTGAAAGAAGAGATTTGAATGGAGGGAGTGTAATTTAACTGTCGAAATATGCACACTATTAGAGGAAAACCATAATTCATTGCAAAATCATCTTCTTCTTTTTTCCCCAAAATAAGTTGTAATTTCTCCTACAAAAGTTGACAATAAAATCCTAAGACCAACACTGTAATAAATCTAATCTTGTCCCCAAAAAACCATTTCCCATTTGCCCCATCCTTTTCTCACTCACTCCACAGAGCAAACGTAGGTGTTTGATGCCCTAATCCCACCTCGGCCCGGCCCGAACTACCTACATCGTCCCCGTACTTCTGTCCCTCCAACGACGACAAATAGCCCTGAGAAAAACCACCCCCGTCTCCGTCCATCTGGGCCGGGCTCAAGTGCGGGCTGTGCGTGCCTCTGCCCGCCAGCTCTTGGCCCGGTTGCACGTTATCGTCCGTGGTGCTATTCCACATCATCTCAGCTAGCTCGTCGGAGCTGGCCTCGCCGTTGGTGATTTGCAACAGGGGCCGAGGGGATGCTGACGAGGCACAAGAGTTGTAGTCATCCAAGCCTATGGGGGCCCGCTTGGCTAGATCCCCGGCAATCAGAGTCGAGCTCGAGCAGATCCTTTTCACGTCGTATCTGCTTATGTCAAAATTCGTGACTGCGCTCGTCCCCCTGAACTTGATGGCCGCAATGTCGTAAGCTTCCGCAGCTTCTTCCTGCGTACCTAAGTAAGAACCGAAATTAAGTTGAAGTTGAAACTCTAGTCCAAAATCAAATGCCTACCCGGAGTCGAAGCTTTAGTCCTACGTAACGTTTAGGGAAATACGAGATGTAATATCATATCAGACCGTTCTAAAGTCGTAATTCTAGACCTAAGCAACCATATACAAAGTACGAGACTTTATTCCAACGTGAAATAGTAAAATACGAGACGTAATATCACATCAGACCGTTCTGGAGTCAAAATCTCAACCCTGTGCAACCACATACGAAATACGGGATCCAAAAATCAAACGACCAAGTCCAAGTCGAAGCAACTTTCGTCCAGCATAACAAACCGCAAAATACGAAGACACGTAACATCACACTAGACAACTCAAACTAAAATACAAACAGACATCATATTTTCAGAGTTTTGGTATGTGAAAATGAAGAGTGTTATTCAAAGATTGAAGCATTGATGGTAACTACAGAGCAGTATTTGCAGCAAGGAGCATTTATGTTTCAATGTCGACTACTGAGGTACAACCATTGGAAGCCACAGAAGGTGAAATAGGAAGAGAGATAATTAACAGCACACTTACTAAAAGTACCGAGGTACAAGTCCTTATTGCCTGCTACTCTCCCTATTCTTGCTTGCCATCTTCCATGTTGATGGTGCCTGCAACCACATAATTTATTAAACCCAAACCAGTTTCATGTATAGCTGAAACAGAAACAGATACAGATATTTATATTTCATGTGTCTTTAATTCTATGCTCAATTTATCGAAAAATCGTACGTTTTTTCTTCCAAACTCACTAGTGTCATGTCCACACCATGTAACATATGAATGATTGTTCTTGATTGTTACATTCCATTGAAAAGTTTGAAGTTCTAGCAAATTTACCTTGTGACTCCTCTGTACATGGATGCCCCTCTCGAGAATCCGCTACTTTTCCTGCAAAAGACATTCAAGAAATCGAACGTGATACATCAAACTCGAACTGGAGATGATTTGATGATCGGAGAGACTATATGATTGTACTAACCTTCTCAAATGGGCTACGAATTCTTGCCTATTCATGCTCTCCATATCCTCGAGCTCCTTCTTGTAGTCACTAAGCTATATTTCAAAAAGCAAGAGTTCAGATTACGTTTTTGCAAAGCGAAACGAAATCGAAGGGAAACGACAACATACTGGGAAATTAATGTGAGTGGTTGGTCCCCAATATTTCAAGGCAGCTAAATCGTAAGCTCGAGCTGCTTTCTCCTCTTTATCATATCCCCCTATATGAATACAACAACATCAACATCTACAAACACACACATTCATCAAAAGAATCACTAATGCTAAATAACAAGTGCAGAGGGAGGAGAAGCTCACCTAGATACACTGTTTTTTACGCGAAAATCGACCCCGGAAACAGAACAGAACAGAACAGGGGTTAGTTTGGATCAATCAAGAATGGAAGAAAAGGGAAAGGAATGAAAACAATTTCACCTTGCCTTCCCTTTCTTGTTTGACCTTCTTTTCTGCAGCTGTTGTCCCATAAATGGGCTTCATATCTACCAGTCCATCTATGCCTAAGAACACAAGCTTTTCCACCATTAATAAACTAATAATCATAACTTTTCAATCAGTTTTAATGAAGAAATTCAAGTTCTATAGAGTTTGAATTTCGTTTGAATTTATTTGGAAAGAATTCTACCTAGTAACGCCGCGGTACTGAGAAGTCCTTTGCCCGAAGGTGTCGATCGATTTACGCGGCACGGATTCCTTCGCCGCCGCCCGTTTCTTCCCTTCCGCCGCCACCGCCTGCAGTGGCGCTGGCGCCGCCATGTCGGGCTGAGGGTGAGAGCTCGGCTTCACGGTGAGAGAAAGCGCCTGGAGATCGCAATGGCCGCCTCCACCATCTGCCGGCGGCTGCTGCAGCCACGACTTGAAACCTGAAGCGGCGGCCCCGCCGCCGCCGAAGTAAGCACCGTCTGGATTTGCGGCGGCGGGGACGACGGCGTACTGGTACGGCGGGTAGAACAGAGCGTGGTTGCTGAAATCTTCCCTCTTCTGATCGTCGAAATTTGGCGCCACGTTCACGTTGATCTCTCCCGCCTCGTTCTGCGGCGGCGGCGAATTCGAGTAGCAGTTCCCGAGGAAATCTTCGAATTTCGGAGCTTCTTCGTTCGTGCTCGATTCGTTCATTTCGTTATCGTACCTCCAATCTAAAACCACAACAAAATACAAACCAAAAATCAAAACACGAAACGGAAGAGAAAACAAAAACAAATTGCAACATCGAAGAAGAAGAAGGTGGTATACAATGGTCAGAGCGCAGAGGAATAGCAGGGACATGAAGAGGGAAGCATCCGCCACCGCCGCCGCCATTCCTATCTTCCACCACCGCTTGCTCACCGTCGCCGCCGCCACCGATTCTGAGGTGGGGGGTGAGCGAAAACCCCAACCAATTACTCATAGTATTAGTATTTTCCATCGTTTGTTCTTCTCATAAAAAACACAACACAGAAGCTCTCTCTCTCTCTTCTCTCTCTGTTAGTGTTCCTGAAACTCAGGTATAGTGTGGGGTTGGAGCTCAAACTTCAAAGCTGAATTAAGGAGAGGAAAGGGAACCTCCTTTTTTGCACTGTATTTATATTTATATTCACACACACAGAGAGAGAGAGAGAGAGTGTGTGTTTGTGTCATCAACATTCAACACCAGCACCTCATGCAGAAAAGAAGGATTTCATTTTAGAATCTATGAATAATACCGTCGTGTAATATCAATTGTCATCACAGCCTTCCTCTCTCTCTCTCTCTAATTTCTCTCTCTTGTTCTGTTCTGCGCCATTCTGCTTCTGCAACATGAAACCTCGTTTTTCGTTCCACACTGTGGTTTTTGCAGGTTTCCGTGGTTATGAGAAGGGACACGATCAGATGCATCGCGGGTGCATGTGCCTTTTCATGTTACTCAGATGAATATTTGATGCTATTCGTCCAAATACCAACCAATGTATCTATATTTATTTTCCCATTTATTTAATAATCTTATTTCATTCCTGTATTCTAAAAATCCCACCTAGGCCGCCGGTATTCCGTCACACCGGGCGATACCTTATGAGCTCGATATTGAAGCATTATCGATAGTTTCTAGGTGTAAATTTAATTGATGTCTAGATAAATTCTGCCAATCTATTAGTAATGTTGGACAAAGTATAATTAGATTACGTATATTTCAAATATATCGATATTGAAATTAAACATAACGTGTAAATAATGAAAATAAGCATTTTAGTTTGACTTTGCTTGGACCTTGCCAAAGTGTTAGTCCTCATTCACCGTCTAACTAGCACCTCGTGATATTTAAGAGATCGTTTTGCTTATACGAATATGCAGCTACGTCAGTTGTAAGACATTGTGAATTCACTTGTATAAAATGTTATTCACCGAATAGAGATAGAGCCGTAGTAAAGGAAGTATGTATGTACGTATGTCATTAATTTTGAGATGGTTTATAGGGGTGGGAATTCGGTTCAAAATATTCGGTTATAACCGAACCGGACCGGTAACCGATCGGTTATCGGTTAACCGATAACCGAAAATCGGTTATCGGTTCGGTTATCGGTTATAAGTTTTCAAGAATTTCGGTTATCGGTTATAACCGATAACCGATCGGTTATAACCGATAACCGATATTTAATTAAATTATTTTAAAATTATTAATTTTATAATTTTTAAATTTCCTAATTTAATTATAATTCTAAAATTTTAATTTCCTAATTTCTAATCCATTTGTCCGGCTCGCTCGCATCGCATTTCCTAATTACAATCTTCAATGATTAGCACATTTATATTCGTATTTTTTTTAATTAGTGTATGTTGAGTGAGTAGAAAGATGTATTGGATATATCTTCAATATTTAAGAGACAAAATTCCTTTCTCTAAACTACAATCTACAATTTTAATTTTTAAGAAAATTGTAGCACAAGAACCGATTTTGCTTATCGTAAGTATTAAATACCGCAAAAAATAAATTATACAGAATATTTAAAAATTAGATGAAAAATCGGTTATTTTCGGTTAACCGCTAACCGAACCGAAAAAAAGAGTTCGGTTAGCGGTTAACCGAACTTGAGTTCGGTTCGGTTATCGGTTAGGGGTTTAGTCGGATTTTCGGTTCGGTTAACCGAACTTGTCGGTTCGGTTAACCGAACCGAACCGTATTCCCAGCCCTAATGGTTTATAAAAATCTGAGAAACGAGGAAGGCGACAAGATGAGTCTGAGCAAGCCATATTTATTTATAGGAAGAAAGGATGAGTGAGGGCAGCTGCATATGGGCGTGACACGTGGAGGTGTGTTAGTGGTGGGTGGAATAGGTGTTGATTGGGTGTATTCTAGCTAAAATTTCCCCCTTTGGGTTCAAGACTCTATTACCCTTTCCTCTTTGTCTACTTCCACAAAAAAAGATCAAGAAATAGTAGAACATTACATTCCTCAACTCTCTCTCTCTCTCTCTCTCTCTCTCTTGCCATTTATAATGAGATGAAGCCCATTACGACAATGAGAGTGGGCTTTTGCAGTTGCTTGGGCCCAATTGGATTGGGCTCGATTAATGGGCCTGCTTCACGGAGTCCATTAGCAGAAGAAGAGATTGATTTCAAGAAAATAGGATTAAGGAAAAATGCATGAATCAATAATGTGTGAAACAAAAATTGGATTAAACCAAAAGAGAAAAAAACTCTACTGTTTGAATATCATTATACAATGGGGAACTAACTGAATGGTGAACTACTTTGTGCAGCGAACAAAATGATAAAAATCGAACGCAGTTCATGTTTACATGTATTTGTAGAGTTGAGAGATGCGTGGAGCAGGAGGCATACCTTATATACAGTTGTATTGATGAATGTAAAGGACCATGGTCTTGATGGTGGTCATCCCCATGCCATGGAACATGCATAATTCACCACCAGTTTACCATCAAAACCAAAGTTCTGAGATGCGAAGGCACACAGATGAGTGCGAGAAATGCACGACAATATGGGTGATAAACATCATGAAAAGTTCCACATTTCATGTAAATGAACTATGAGCAGAAGAAAGCTAAGCATCTCTAATGCTTCTTACGAATAATTCCATCCATTTTCTAGGACAAGTTCATGGTGAAGTTCAAAACGGAAAAATAACTCCAGTTCTAAGAATTTGGCTGGAAAGCATAGATGGTATTTACATGCTTAGAAGGACAGTAATAAGATTAATAATAAATGATTGCAAGCAGACATATGCTAAACCAATCATAAAATTAGCTTTATGGAACATAGGTACCAAGTCTTCGGTCTTCCTGGCTTAATTCCAGTTAGCGAAAACTAAGGCATATAATAGCTCAAAAGAATAAATCAGCAACAGTAATAGAGTAAGTATAATCATGAATGATGAAACAGAATACACAAAAGTTTTGCAGTTTGTTTTGACTACAACTTACATTATAAAGGTCTGTGACTAGCTCATCAGGATTTGGTGAGAAGGAGCTGTTGACATACACAAACTACGAGAATAATTAGAAATTTAGTGCCATAATCAAAAATTTGTTGAGGCTGAAGGCGAGATGAACAATGATCTTCCTAAAGTGAGTGTTTTAGGTTCAAGTTATGAAATTAAAATAATCCGAATGACCAAAGGCCACCATTTACTCTTCAGAAAACACGAAAATGTTTCAAGTCAGTAGATACTTACAAGATAACTCACCAATGTCTCCCTATGAAGCTGACGGCGAAGAAAATCAATCACTTTCAAGAACTTCTCATCTCCAGCAATCTGGAATTGCCAAACTCATTAAATAGCTATCAATATCCAAAAATTGACACAGTCCAAACAATCTTCCCTGAGAAGATGATCACAAGCATTATCAATATCGAAAGAATTCATTAGGGTTTTGAATAAACAACGACTGCATTTACTCTAACTTAGCTGATTCAGAGAGGCGAAGTCGATTTCAATATTACACTCTCAAACGATCATGACTAATCAGCAAATTCATTTACTCCAAACTGAAATCCATACCAACAAACGGCCCATACATAGCATAAACAGTTTAACACATCGACATTCAAATCGAACAAACAAAAATACAAAAAGTAATCCATAAAATCGTACACAAATCGAACTCTAAAACTGCAGTGAACTACGAATCTCCAGCAACTCAAAGCAGCTCAACACGTAATTCGGGAATAATTGAACACTGCGAATATAAATCGAGAACGGTAAGTTACCTTGAACTTGGTTTGCTTGAGAATCGGCGCGTCGCCGGTAGCTCTCAGATGAACTATTACTGCAAAAAAGGTCGAATAATTACATCAATAAACATTTTCAATTCAAGAGATAAATATCACGGATTTCGGTTCGTACGAGCGATAATTCAATCAAAATTCAAAACGAAAACGAAAGAGAAAAAAAAGGAACTGAGCGCCAGTTTACAACCTTTACGAGTCTCCGACGCCATAGCTCGATTACAATTGAAGCTTCAAAAACTAATGCTTCAGGTTATTTATTTCAATTTTTCCGTGCGGTGCATTCCCTCCGGTTTGACTTGAAATCGCCGTTGAAAATAGTCTATAATAATATACTATTTCCGTCTCGTTTGACATAACACGTTTCGTGTCGTTCAAAAACGCTACCGAGTGAGTAGTTTTACTCATTTTTTCCCCCTTCCTTTCCTAATTTTTATGGAGTCTACTTATATTTTCATAATATCACTAGTTTGAATACGCGATGGAGGGAGTATTATTTTTCGACCTAATGAATCGGATTGGTTTCAAACACAATTATCAATACATGCTGAAAACAAAACAAAAAATTATTTAAATTTCAAATGAAAAACTGCAGCTGCTATGGAAAAGAAATCCCATCACTGAACTTTCTCGATTTCAATCTAAACCAGTTATCACTATTGAAATAACTGTACAAGAAACTATATGAATAAGAGAATCCTGCTGCAAATCAAACTTTAAAATGGCGAATTACTACACCAATTATTTCACTCCACTAAGAAGCTAATTACTAGAATTAATAGGGTATGTATCTCTTCCAAGAAGCTATTAGTTGATCACTTGATCTGGTTATGCATTTCGTCGAACCAGAGTCAGTCGAAACCACAGCTGCAGCAAGAAAATTAGTTTGTAAGATGATGAAAAGAGAGGTCGGAGCAATGAAATAAAACGAAAAATAAGAGAGTTTCTATTTTCTCTTATGTGAACAGACGTGTTAAAGGGGAAGATGAGAGAAGGGAAGAGAATAGAATAGGCTAAGTCATGTATAGCAGCAAAGATAGTAGCTGTTGTTCAACTGAGAAGGTGGATATTGGTGAAAAAAAACTACGATACTTGTAATAAAGAGGACTCTGCATCTAAGGATTTCATGGAGGGAATACCTTCAGAATCGGGTATTCTGCTGCAGCATCTGGGGACCAGCAGACTGTGAAACTAACTGCTCCGAACTTGGAGAAGCTCTTATCATGTGGTTTTGACCAACTTGGTTGCTTGATCCCTGCCTCACCATTGGCTTAGCAGCACTGTTCGTCTCGGGTTGCACAGGTTCCATCAAGCTACGTATCTGAGCAAAGATTTCATGGTCAGAGAGAAAGGGAGGGAGGGAGGGAAGGAGGGCTGGGAGGGAGAGAACATACCACATCCAAACGCTTCTTGTGTGCTTCACCAGGTAGCTGCATGTAATTACAAGTTGGTTTCAGTTCAAAAGATTAATTTTTCAATTATTTAACAGCTTATTTTGCTAATTAGCATAGTAATACTATCTAGCTTATGGGATAAATTCAAACGTTCAAGGACTTAGAGGAAGCGATATCTCAAGGGCCACGCCTGTGCAAAATTTTCAAGTTATTCATGGATGTGGCAAAGTTCTAATATCTCAATCTATTGTCCATGCAAATAATTAGCAATTACTACTAGTAAACCATATCCGGTGCTTGTAAGTTGCGATACAAAGTCATTTTAAGGATTTGGAGACCTAGTGATAGAGTCATAGACTCATTTCAACTCTTTGTTCCCAAATAACAAAAACTGCATATAAACTTGACAACAAATTATAAAGACAGAACCAATCTTACATTCTCGGGATTTTGTTTCTTTTCCTCACTTGAATACCCAGGAATGGTCAGGTTCCAGTTTTTCTCTGCAAATAATTCATTCAGTCAGAATAATGTCAAACACAATTGAGAAAATGTGGTCATTCTTTGCTGAAGGATAGTGAATAAGCTATTGATTTAAGGACCCGTCACCCTTGCCAATATATGTTTACTACTCAGCTTCGAATGATGCTTCTTTATTGACAGTTCTTGATTGAATTCAATTACCGCTTTAATGTAACATGACAGTTTTACCATCAAAATTTTTTGCTTGTGTGCAGGAATAGTGTAAAAGTGAGCCTTAGAATAGTCAGTTTTTACATAAAGATAATTATGGGCAATTCGAAGAAGAGAAGTAACAGCGTACAACAAATATCTATACAGTGACTAAATTTAGATGCGGCTAGAACCTTAAGAAAGGGAATGATGATATTCAGCACCAACCTAAATGCAGTAAGACATCCTTGGCTTCCAGAGTTGAAGATTTACGATGCTTTGCTAGGTTGCACGCGAACGTAGTAACCTGCATTGTTAAAAGGCAAGTAAATACAGTTCTAACAATCACTTTAGTAAGCACACAGTAAAAGGAAACACATTATCAAAGACTAAGCAGTGGAAAGACAAAGCAAGGCAGTTAAAATAAAACAGACAAAAGCCACAGTTATACACGTTTCCGGTGTTGGTGAGCCTCACCGAATCAATGAAGTTATCAGCAAGCTCTAGCAGAAGCTCTTCGACTTCAGGATGCAATTTTCCATTTACATCCAACTGCAGCAAAAATAGATATTAATCAGTCTTTACACATTATCCCATATCCGTTAAAAAGTAAATAGAAAAAATAAACAGACAAAACTTCTTTTAAGTATTAAATCATGGCCTAATCTATAATCCTGATTCACTGCCAAATATATCTGAGCAATTGCATATAATGCACAAACTACCTACTTTGCAATATTAACCCAACCTTTGAAACGTTTCAATAATAAACCACCTTTCCATTTGCTTTTGACACCCCCAACGTAATAATCAATAAAATAAGGTGGCACCAAAACCTAGATTCTACTAACTAATTCAACATAGTGTGTGATGGCCATATACTCAGATAGCCAAAAAAAAAAGTTTGGGGGTGTCAAATTTGCGATACATGAAAGGTGGAGTCATCATTGAAACGTTTTGGAAATCAGGTGAGAATTGAAAGTTGGGTCAAATTTCAAGTATTACACACAGAGATGAATCTCGGAATTGTGGTCGAATGAACCAAGAAAATCGAATGAAAAAAGGCACAAACCTGTGATACCAGATCTTGTATCTTTCTCTTCCCAAGAAGCTGATTGCTGGCTTCTGTGCCTTGACTTGAACTTCCACCTGGTGTAGTGTTTCCTCCTGATGCAGTGGCCTCTGGCTGGGATCCACTCAGACTCACAGATTTCTGGCCTCCAGGCCCCATGATTCTCGGCGATTGCTGCTGATGGAAAAGTTGCTGCTGCTGAGTCTGCTGCTGCTGCTGCTGCTGCTGTTGCTGTTGTGATTGCTGCAACTGTGAGTGACCCATCTGCTTTTGTTGCTGTACCATTTGAGATAACTGTTGTGGATTAAGGCCCACTGAATTCTGATGCAGCTGAGAATTCGCTAGTTGTTGTTGGATGAGCATTTGCCTCTGTTGTTGCATGCGTAAGGAATTAGTATTGGGGGAGGAAATTGTAGGTATTTGCTTTAACCACTGCTGTTGAGATATAGCATTCTGCATCATGCCTTGTTGTCCATTCTGAGCCAGCCCAGCAATTTGAGCGCTCATCAATGACGTCCGAGTAATATTCTGTCCCTGCAGTTTCTTGCATTAAATTTCCAACCATACAATAAGAGTAGAACGACATAAATGAAAGCAGGCAAAGCTCAAATTGGAATATTGCTAATGTCAACTGATTGACATCATGGATGGAGGACAAACCCTTATTTCAGCTGAAAAAGTCCGTGGAAAGAAAGAGACACGTATTTTTAGAGCATATCTCATTAATACCAGGCGCTCATTTATAAAATCAGGAAAGTAGAATGAGTATGCCGTCGGACATTAATATTTCGTATCATGAGTTATACACCTAACCTTGGGTTTAGAATGTTACATGCATTACACTTTTACAATCAAACAAAGACTAATCTATCACAAATTAAACTCTTCGAAATGCATATAAGTGTCTTGAAAGAGGATTTGTGGGGAAGAAATTAAAAATGAGTATAGAATCCGATATACTCCTACTTACTAGGATTATGAAAAAAATATGTCAAAAAGGATTGAAATGTTTTGGGAGTAGAAAGAGCAACCTGCAAAAAGAAGTGTTCCGCATGTTCTTAATCGTTGAGCAATATTTCACGACACATTTAACAATAGATTGATAAAGATTGCCTGGTTATGTCATCTATGGAACAACACAAGGTAATCCTTCAGGAAGGAAAGGATTTCTACGACATCATCTCTTCATTTTATCACACAGATAAAATGATGACAATCTTAGAGCATTTGGGTGGATCAAACCCTTTCCTTTTCAAAAGCATTATCAGCAGATAGCACTTACAGTTCATTTATGCATCAAAGGGAATTCAGGCTACATTGGCCACACTTGTTATTGTAAATATGTCTGAAGCATAATGATGAAGTAGAACTAAATTGAACGAATATACATTATACAATTGTCCTTTACTTGATGAATGACTGCATAATAAGTGGAAAGGAAAACTAAATGCCCTCTGCTTAAAGTTCTGTTCATCAGGAAACAAAGCAACCCTTCCTTCAAGGTTCAAGCCCACAGAACGAGATTGAAGATATGAGGAAAATTGCCTCTTGAGAAACAGTACAAGGGACAAGATGAAAGCTCTGTAAAATCCACACATCCCAAATAATTTACATGGAACTTTACACGAATGAGTCACTTATATAACAACAGTCATATTCCTTCGAGAAAAGAAAATTTGAACACTATCACTCATGATTTTGTCACAATAAACACAAGACAGATACACAGACAAACCAAATAGCAGGTGCATTGCTAAGAATTGAAACCAATACTACGTCGTTTCAAATCATTAATATAGAAACTTGAAAATTAAAATGATGTAAAATTACTATACCTGGCCAGTTGTAAGTGCACTCTGTTGTGAAAGCTGCTGCCTCAGTTGACCAGCCGTCATTCTTTGTGGGGGGTAAGCAAGTGTGCCATTTGCTCTGAGTTGAGAAGCCAAATTCATTGTTCCCATCATATTCATTGCTTGCATTCCTTGAAGGGATTGCCCAGGAGAATTACCCTGATGGAACTGAGATCCTGGCATGAACCCTGCTTTCTGACGTGGCTGCATTAAGTAAAGCAAAAAATCATCATAAATCCCTGAAAAAGAAAAGGGTAAACAAGAATATAGAAAAAAGTTCTTAAATGCACCAACTCTCTAAGAAAACAATAAATCACCTCATATATAACAGGGAAACCGAAAGATCTAACTAAATCAAAACATGAACCAAGCAAAGCTTAAAACACTAAAACTAGAAGAAGCCTAAAAACGTACATCAGCAAACATGTAGTTAATAATTAACTTCCAAGTAAAAAACTTGAAGTAGATAAGAATCAATACTTCCATTTTCCAGTCAAAGTAAAAGACTACAAAGCACAGCGATAAAATTTAGTAACTTAGCAATCATTAATACTATATTCAAGAGATCAATGCAGAAGTGATGTCATTTTTTTCCAAGGAAATCCATAGTTACACAACAGGAACAGAGAACTTAACTTATAAATCATGCAATTATATGGCCTCACATTGAAGTCAAGCGATCACAAAATACACATATAGATCATTCTTCCCACCACTATTAACTTATTCCATACCGAATTCAAAAACTGATTCTGCAAATTATACTGGGCTGCTTGGCCAGATAACATCGGCAAATGTCCAGTTTGCCCCATCAGAGCAGTCCTCGACAAATTCCCAGTCGCCATCTGCCCCAATTGTTGTTGTTGCTGTTGCTGCAATTGGCTCTGCCCTATTTGTTGTTGCTGCTGCAACTGGCTCTGCCCAATAGGCTGTTGTTGTTGTTGTTGTATCTGATTCTGCCCATTTGCCTGTTGTTGTATTTGATTTTGCCCTACTTGCTGTTGTTGCAACTGATTCTGCTGTCCAATTTGCTGTTGCATTTGATTCTGCTGTCCGATTTGCTGTTGTTGCAACTGATTTTGCTGCCCAATTTGTTGTTGCTGCAACTGATTTTGCTGCCCAATTTGCTGCTGTTGCAATTGATTCTGCTGCCCGAGCTGTTGTTGCAATTGGCTTTGCTGCTGCTGTAATTGGCTTTGTTGTTGCTGGCTGCTATTAGCGTTGCTGATACCGGCACTAGTGCTCTGCTGCTGTTGCTGCGACACGTTCATCCCACCGAAATTCATCTGCCCATAAATCGACGAAGAATTCTGCTGCTGCTGTCTCATCATCCCTAATTGACTATTAATACTACTACTCTGCTGCATCTGACCTAATTGAGAACTCATACCACTATTCTGCTGCATCTGAGTAAGCCTAGACACGGAAGGATTCCTTTGCATACCCTGAAAATTCGAAACTCCCATCAAATTATTACCACCGCCGCCATTGACGCTGTTGTTGTTCCCTTGTTGCTGCATTATCTGCTGCTGTAACTGCTGCAACTGCTGCTGCTGCGGCTGTTGCACCATCTGCTGCTGCGGTTGCACCATCTGCGGCTGCTGCTGCTGCTGCTGTACCAATTGCTGCTGAGATTGTACCATCTGGTGGTCGAGCGACGGCGACGGGGACTGCAGCGGCTGTAATTGCTGCGAATTCGAAGGTTCGATCATGGCGGGGCTCTGCTGCACCGGCAAGGGTTTCGGTGGAGAAGACGAAGACGTCGGATTTTCCGCCATCTTCGCCGAGAATTCGCTCAATTCGAATTTTGGGAAAAACTGTTGAATTCGATCGAACGAAAAAAAGAAACGGAAAATTGTTAGAATTCGATCAAAGAGAGAAGGGGTCTATGAAAGTTTTTCAGAGTTCGCAGTCTTTCGTCTCTTTTATTTATAGGGGAATTTTATATTAATAAATATTATTTATTTATTATTACTACAAAATAATACTTCCCTGTCCCACTGGGATAAAAACCTTTTGTTGTCGGGAATTAAGACGAGAGTGAAGAACCTTTTATTTTGACACGAGAATTAAGACGAGAGAACCTTTTGTTTCGACATGGGAATTAAAACGACAGTGAAGAACCTTTTATTTTGATACAGACGAGAATGACGATATTGTGTTAAATTGATGTGTCTGGATTTTATTGGATTAGAACTTTCTATTTCGAGAAAGGTCCTTATATCAGTGGAACATCCCAAAAAGAAAAAAATCTCTTTATCAATGGGACAGAGGGGGTAATATTAGTAAGGAATTAATTATGATACAAATTTTATACTACTCCCTTCGTCTCGGCCGACTTAACTCATATTCTATGCATGAAAATGCAAGGTTTGCAGATTGCACTGAAAATAGAGTTTTCACCTGATTTATTTCCTATATATATATATATATATATATATATATATATATATATATATATATTCGATATGTAGACAAAATATACAAACGAATCAAGTTGAAAAGGACGGAGAAAGTGGTATTCATTAACTTACTCGTCCGTCTGACTCAGTTTGTTGAAAATATGTGAAGCGGGAAGCAATTTCATGCAGGCAGTCACAAAAGCAACAACAACAAAAAAGCGATTTCACATATACAAAAGCTAAAATCATTTTTTCGAAGAGAGAATATCATGAAAGAGACTGTACATACATAAGATTCTAACTGTACAAAAAGTGGGTAATGTTGAAGATTTTCATTCTTTCAAATCTTCTACGGCTAAGAAGCCATGGTTCTACAGCAAGGTTATGCTCGAGGGATTTGCAAAATAATGGACTCGCCATGTCCACTTAGGTTTTCTGAATTTATCACCGAGAAGACTGGAAAGAATCGAGGGGGCACGAGATGAACTCATCTGCTGCAGTTTACGTGTGGTTATGTGATTGTCCAGAATCATCGTCTGCAGCAGCTGCCTGCAGCTCTGGAAGGCAATAAAATACGCAATCAGAAATGATATGTTGAGAACTTAGGTGATAGGCACTGCCAACGTCTTTAGGTAAAATTCGGAGAAGTAGAATTTCGAGCAGTCTATATCATGAACAGCAGGATACTGGGATTTAAGATGAAAAACTATACTTTGTAGATTCTGAAGATGAGAAAGTATATAGCATAGCAGTTTCAGATCTATTTCTGGATGTGCATGACGAGCTTTTGTCGTTTGCTAACGAGTAAGGAAGTTGCATACCTGAGGATTTAGACCATGCATCTGATTTATGAGTTCATCCTGTAGATAAGAAAGAAGAGATGGTAAATAATGCACGGAATCGGAGTATATCAGAGGCTTCAGAGCAGCATATAATGGCGTAAAAATGCAGTAGGGAATATAAACACGAAGAAAAAGACAGCAGACCTCTAAAATCCCTGGATGTAACACCACGATACCCAGAGCACGGCGAAGAAGACCCTTGTATAGATGCTCATTTACGGTACCATCTCCGTTCATCCATGGCAACAGGGGCCTACAAATCTGAGAATTAGTATATAGGCATTCAGGGTTTTCTAATATTTTCACTTTCGGTGAAGCGGATTCAGAATGCTGGTAGCCTGTAATTTTGTTGTCTGAAGGATCAGCGACATCTTCCACGCGATTTAAAATTGTGACTCTGTGCACTTCATTGTCATTCGCATGGTTCTTATCCTCTGAGCCAGCTGAAGTATCCTTTTGATTATCAAGATTGGGAGGCGTGGCCTGGTCCTTCGCTTTTCTTTCCCATTGAGTGGCACTATCATCTACGCTGGTCAAGAAGTATTTGGATCGATATAGAGAGTCAACCACATGAACTGAATTGTAAGCATTAACCTGCATACGAGTTGCAACTTCAGAAGGCATCAGAATCGACTCTCGGGTAATAATAAGACACAAAAACCTGCAGCAAGGAGGGCCAAAAGCAACATCCTTTGGATCAATAGTGGGGAAGAAAAGGTAACCTTTAATGCTCGCCCAAATACTTCGAGTACCTCAATTGTAACTTCCAATATTTTCTCATCTGGAAAGTATGTCGAGGGTTTCATATTAATGGAACTTATGTGACAGGGTAAATGTACAAAGAAATAGACATTTCACCAGTATACAAGAGTAAAGTTGCATACCTTTTATGTTGAGCACTTTGGAGATATCTTTCATTCCCAAACCGTTGTCGCCAGACTTCTGAATGGTTGAATAAAGTGTTCTGAATAAATCAGGTTGAAGCAACGAGCAATTTACTTCATCGGAACACGAAGAGAATAGATTCTTAGCAAAGCCAGACATAGCTTCCCATGGCGATTCACTCACATCGATAGTGGGTCGATATACAGTCCCACATTCAAGAACATCACTTTCACAATCAGTTACAAGAGAAGGCAATGGACTGGAATTAACATCCAAATCAGATGAAGCATTACTTTGATCTTTCCCACCAAGAAATGGAGCTGGATGTGTGTTTCCCTTTCCAAAGGAGTCAAAAACAAGTAATCTCGAAATCTTTTCGCGGCGCAAGAGTACCTTTATTCCAGGAAAACCTTTCTCTCTCCGAGAAATTATCTCAGTATCTCCAGCAAATGTTTTTCTTAACTTTTTTGATGATCCGACGTCAAGCTCAGTACTATCACCTTTACGCTTTGGTCTATTATCTTCTGCCTCTCCAACACCTTCAATTGGTAAGCTAGCGGTAATAGACAGTTCACCTGAAGCTAGTAGATCACATAAAGAGAAAACTTCACCACACTGCACATCTGACGGAACTTCAATGCCCCCTTCGAGTAATTCCTTCTCTCTTTCATGAAGCCAGATAGCAAGCTTAGCAGCTCTGCTTCCAGTGTCAGAGGGAAATTCGGATGACGTGATACCATGCAAGAAGTGCTGTGATAATTCAAATTGACCGTTGCCACCACCAACCTGTAAAAGGGAGGAAAAAGAACCCTTTATTTTGTATCCAGTTACAGACCAGTGACAGCTAAAGAACCATTATATTGTTCATTATCGAAGAGCAAACATATAAAGCTTTTAAACTAATGCACATGCTGATCAGCTTTAATCCATACAATTCATCCATATGGTGCCAAGAAACAGCCATAAGCAGTACATAAATTCTACCCACCATAATTTTCTTCTCTCTCAAGTAATTAAAAGCAGCACAGAGATCATGCTCAGAATAACGACGCAGTGTTTCAGCCAGCAGCGTTGGTGCTTCTGGAGCTTTCGATTTGCTTAAAAAGATAAGCTTAAATAGCTCTGCAGCATTTGCAACTGCAACTGATTCATGCATTTGTTTGAACATTCTTGCACCAGCAAATATATAAAAATTCTTTCTAATACGTTGATTGGAGCTTGATCTTTGACCATAAGCATTATTCTGATCACAATCCTCGATGTCCTGACCATAAGAAGATGATTAAATTAATAATGATGAAAAAATCCCGCCAGAAACCAAGAAATGAAATATATTGTGAAACCAGCCGAAGCTTCTCCACCCAAGATTGAAATAAAAGGGTCTATCTGCATGTTCCATTATAATAGGCCAGATAAATATATCAAATATGCCCACTGAACAACTTATTTAGTCAGAAAGCATGTTTTGCAGGTAAATACTGCTCCCTCCGTCCCGAATCTCTTGTCTCACTTTATATTCAAATGAGACTATTATATTAATAAAGTGAGACAAGAGATTTGGGACGGTCCGAATATTTTTTACAGCATACAAGATAAAGAAAAAACTTACGTCATCCTCGCTATTTTCCTGTTCTGGGAATGTTTCTCGAGCAGCATTTATCTTCGCCATTCTTTTGTATCTCAAAACATCATCCAGTGCAACCTTAATAGTATCCTCATCAAAGTTAGCCCATTCCTCAAGAATTTCAGATGAAGAGTCTCTGGATGCAGGAACTCGTATCATCTCTCCTGAACTTGCATGGACCGACATCTTATCCTGGAACTTCTCAAGGTACTTTGCGTAATGTTCTGAAAGCATAGTGCATAGTTTCATAACAGCCTCTCTGAAAGGGATAAAATTATTTAATATTGACATTCTTCTTTTGCATGCATCAGGAGGTGCTGGAAGATTTGAAATTGCCGCCCAATCAGTACGGAAAAATTTTGCCCCCCGAGCAGCTCTGTATCTAGCATATTCAATGACTAATTGCCTGAGAGAAAATAGTCCACATCAATAGCGTCCAGATTTCAAAAAACTAAATAAATTGCTAAAAGGTAAGAGGAGAGAAGAATGTGCTGCTGTTGATAGATAAACTTCATGAACACATATGACACATGTTAATATTACCTATCAGCCTCTTCTGACCAAAAAAACTTTTTCGAACGTGCTGGGTTCAACATTGATAATGCTTTCTTGTGGATCAATGAATAGACCTCTTTATCTCGTTCACTTGAATTTTCCACCCCCAAACGCCCTCTATCATAGCCTACAGAATTTCTCTGAGATGGGCTATCATCACCGTCAGCAGTAAATAATGAAGAACCTCGTTCCATGGTAGATTGGTTATCAGGATTTAATATCAAATCACCCCCCTGCAGACCTGAATGTTCATTTGCAATCTTTGATGTAATCTTATCTGATAAACGTCTCCTCTTACGTGGAGATGCCATAGATTTTTCTTCACCTTCAGCGTCCAAAGTATCCATAGTTTTAGTAGCAGATGGTTGCATTGTGCTCTGATAGACACGGAGCACCTGCAATTATACAAGCAGATTATATGTATGTCATCACAAACGATTGTTACCTGAAGCCTACAATACTAGAGATCCTCTATGTAACAATCAGTGTATTATACACTGGACAAGTTGAATAAAAGTACTGTGAGTTTTGTGTAGTTACAAACATTATATCGCATCAGAGTAACTCGAGTTCCAAACTACTAGGAATAAGCTTAACAATATATGATGCTGAGCATGGGAAGTTTTTCAAGTGTTCAACTCAGCATACTCACTTTGCACTTTGGCAATCACCTTTTATATCCTATAAAGCAATATTTGGAACACCAGTATGCTAATGACTAACCAAATGAACCAACCTGCTCCAGGGTCAAATTAAGATCTTCAGCAATCTTCTCACAGTCTTTGAATGAAAGCTTCTTCTTTGTGCCATCTTTTGTGACACGTTCCAGAAGTTCTGCTCGCTGGCCAGCTGTCATGACCTGGGCAGATGCCCATGATTTCGGATGAAATATCTGAACAAATTAAAAAAATATAAGATGCGGACGTATGCAGTAGTTATCACACTAAATATTCCTGCAACCAAATTTGTGTTTATCTGGTTCATGTTAAGATAGTGGATCCAGCAATGCCTGTGAAAACTTCAAACATGGGGATACATCTTCCAAGAGTCTTATAAGGAGATTGCCATCAGCCATAATATATAAGAACAGTGAGTTTTAGGATATCTTGGCACAAACAAAGTAGCAAGATACACCGGTTAGGTGGCATACAGAAGCCTAGCACATAATCTGAGCCTATATTGGTTTCAGCAAGAGTGCAGGACTAATTTGGGAGATAGATTAGAAGTGGTCTCGGCCTGCTTAGCACCTAGGCGGGGCCAAGCGAGAATTCCGCTATAGTGGGCGTGACTGATCAACTTTCCGGAATGATCACATAAAACAGGCTTGGCGATCTTAGAAAGGCTCTAATGAGCAGGATGGTACTAGCATGAGACAGTCATAACTCATGTCAGAGACAGTCGACAACAGCTCCTTACCAGAAAAGATCACTGAAGAAAGAGCACAAATAGTTCTTGCAAAATCCATAAATACGAATGCAACTTAACTATCACACTAGAAATTGGTGAAAATAAATAAAAGAATCGGTATTTGAATCACACCTCATGAACTGCAGATCCAGGAAATGCGAGTAATGCGGCCCTGGATTTAGCTGCAGCATAACAATACTCCAGAGTACTCCAGTATTCATCGATAGCTTTTTTGCTTGAAAGGACAAAATCATGTCTAATTTGAGGGCGCATGTCAGCAAACACAGGACTAGATGCAGCAGCTGATGTTGGTTCCTCAAGGTAAGGCTTAAATTCCAATGCATATGTAAGAGTCGTATGCAAGCTGCTAGATCCATCTTCTGCATGGCCCTTACTCATCAGACGAATCAACTGCCCAAAAGTCCCAATTCACACTTACAATGAATAATTAGAACATAAATGCAGCAATAAACCTGTAGTAAAGTAACTTCTTCAAAGGTTTAGGGAAACGAGCAATAAGTTATAGATTTGTTCAAAAGAAAAGGAGGTATGAAGGTGGAGTATTGCCATTTCTCTAAAACCCTCTAGTCAGTTCATTCTTAGCCAGTGGTATGAGATCCATGTCAAAAGCAAAAAATAAAGTTTAACTAATTGATAGAGGAAAGATTTTCCCAAGGTGCTAAACCAAAAACAAACAATAATCTATTGAAGCAGAAAAAAGATGGTGAACAAGAGTGACTCCACTCTGCCCACTCAAGCTTAAAGTTGACTCTGGATTTTCTCCTGCCCAATTGTGAACACCAATTTTAAAAAGAAGAGGAGAATACTCCATTTTTTTTGAAAACTATGTTGACTCTCTAAATAGATGAAAGATCAAATAACCAATGACACACGAACAGGCCTCACATATCTGCCCATCGTGTATTTTAAAGGTACCGTAACACAGAAAATCCATCATTTTGCAATGCTTAATACAAGGGTTAATAAAGTTATGAATCGATTAATATCAAACATAATTTAAAGTTTAAAGGAGTTGCACACCATACCTTTAAACGCCGTAATATTTCAATTAGATATGACAATCTATTAGAAGCTCGAGTATCCATTAGGCACTTTTGCTTATCCGTAGGAAGATCACGAAGTAACAAACCGTTTTTACAGTCTTCAAGCACATCCTCAAACTTTTCAGTAGATCCAACTACTTGTAAGAACAATTCAAGTGGCATAGACCTTATGGCCAGATTTAGCTCGAATAACTTACAAGAGCTGTGTGGATTTTCTAAATCATGAGAATGGTTACTAGAGAATAAAGCTTGATCCCAACCAGGGGAACTAGAGACTGAACCCCAAAGATAGGTGTGAAGAAGCCTTGTTCTAACCATTTTTGCCAGCACGAATCCATTAGCACGCATCAGTCCGGCATTATCCGATTGGCTTTCCACGCTATATGGAATTCTTTGCACATTGTCCAACATGGGAACTGATTGGCTACTCTTCTGCCGTATATATGCGTGCTTCCGCACTTGCACTTCAAAGCGCCTCATCTTATCGTGAATTTGAGTCAATAATTCAGACGAGACATTAAAAACTGATGGATGGAGGATAACTTCTGTTGTCCTGCTGCGACCACAGTTTGTCACACCTGGGACACTCACATGGATGCATTTACAGTGTCCTTCT
The DNA here is from genome assembly GCA_024222315.1 of Thymus quinquecostatus. Taxonomy (NCBI): domain Eukaryota; kingdom Viridiplantae; phylum Streptophyta; class Magnoliopsida; order Lamiales; family Lamiaceae; genus Thymus; species Thymus quinquecostatus. Next base: position 1,888,673 of record CM044173.1, read on the forward strand.
TTTTGAATTTTGTTCAGAATACGTTCCAAGGTCTTTCTGTCCATCACTGTGTTCTTTTCTGTCTCAAGACTCTCAAGATTTCTGTGGAGCTCAGGTTTTAATAGGAACTTCTCCTCCTTCACATAAACAGTTTTGGGAAAGGTTAAAGGCAATCAACACAACTAGCCATAACAGGAACATAAGTTTGACAGATTAGGGGACAGACCTCCAAAAACTTGAGTATACGCTGCTCCCTCAGTGAGCTGGATGCACGAATCCCAAGACTGGAAGGCCTTGGATGTGATCGACGCCTTGAAGATTTTACAAGAGCAAGACTGCGTGTCTTTGGCAGATTAGAGTTTAGAACTGATTTACTTCCCAGTAATGGTACTTCAGCAAGAACCCCAGTGCTTTGCACCGTGTCAGAATTCTGTGTATTGCATCGTACAAGAACACCACTCGAACATTCATCCACAGCTGTACAGTTGGAAGCTTTTGTTATGTCAGCAGCAATCGCACTTTCTTTGTTGCCAATATTATTCCCCAAATAAATAGAAGTATCTGGCTCCTGCACAGGCTGAGACGAGTCCTTAAGAAGGTGCTGATCCACAACAAGTGATTTATTTTCATTGATTTTTGGCAGAACTGTTTCTCTTTCAATGGGGGTCATGTGGGATACTTCTGGTTTGAAGTTACCAGCTGTCCAAAGTCGGAAAACCTCTCCTTTTTTATGGCTTTCCTTTACCGATTGTACACCAAACCTGGACATCAATGGTTTAAAGTATTTCTTGTGGTATTCCTTAGAGCATAGTCCAAGCCTTCTACAAACCTGCTTACCAATTTTTTAAGTAATGGAAGGGTAAATTATTTATCATACATTTAATAATGTAATTAGTAGAGTGAACAAATAATCTATGCTTAATCATCTAAAAGAAACAGTAAAACTCTAGTTTCTACAAAAAAAGTAATTACTTAACTTCATTTTTTGATAACCAACTATATCACCTTTTCATTTTGAAACACAGTGTAGCACCTTCACGGAGATTTTTCCCAAGTTACAATATTTTTGTACCTTTTTATATCCTAGTCAATCACTAATATAGGCCAGCCAACACCTTTTAATATATATATCTATGTCTTTCATGAGCTAAACAATATTGGATGGAACCGGAATATAAAATATAGCCCCTATATTCACGAGATTTTAGACACAGACAAACCTATTGATCAAGAATGTGCTCTGGTAAAAATTGTAGTAGTTGTGTGTAATTTGAACCGGTCACGGTGAAGAGGATGCATTTAATATGAAAATAAGAAGATAGTTCGAGCTTCACTCGCACAGAAGTACTTTGCGTGAGCCAATAACCATTGATGCGAAACCATAGTTGGGGAGTGCTTTATGAGCCATGATTGAAAAAAGGCTTCTTAAGTTAGACGTTTCGAGGTTCAAGACAAACTATGTGACTGAAGCAATATAAAAAGTACTGTCAGTAAATAAAGGAAATCAAGAAGAATCTGATAAAGAAGTAAACGAAAGAGTTAAAAGTCCAAAACTGAATTGCAATTTTGTATTCGACTAGAATAATTGTACTTACTTCTGTACTGGTCAATCCTTTCAACCCTGCAGCATCAATCATGTCATATACCTGACGCAAGATGGGAAGCTCTACAACTTCTTCTGTAGCTAGTCCTCTTTTTGGTAAACTTTGTGATTGTTCCATTTCCACATTATCAGGGCCACATCCATGAGATTTTGGCTCCAAAAGTGATGTTGAGAAACCTTGAAGTAGACGTAAACAATCAACCTCCTAAAAAAGAATAGTGCATGTAGTTAAGTGGATGTGATAATTAGAGACCAATTATCCTTCACTTGTTCAGGCATCAAAAGTCCCCAGAATTGCATGCCCTTTATAACATTGAATTTGTTCCAACTTCCAACAAAATTCAACAGTAAGCTTAAGTCTTCATCCATGTCACATTATTTAAGTCATTTTAGTACCTTATCCTTGATCATGGTACAACACCCTTCTACAACTCGAGCATCTTTCAACCTGTGACATATCTAACCATAAATTGCAAGTAAATCATCTGACAGCAAAACATGAATAATTATGATGACAAAAACTTAAGAGTTAGTGCTTTGAAAATATAAGAAATAAAGGTACAATACTCACATTTCTCCAACTTCTATGACCATGAGCCCCCCGATAACCAAGGTCTCTTTTCATATCCGAGACAACCAGAACCTTTTGGAAATAATAAATATGTAATAAGCACAAGTTTAAGCCAGAGAAGTAGGTATGTGGATTGAGATCATGTTCAGAATAGACCTTGCCCTCAGCTTTTGCAAGTTTATCACAGATGGCTCTCATTGCTGGTACAAAATCTTTGACCGATACATTCTCAGTAACCAAATCATCATGAGTTCCAGTGCCACTATCTATGGCATCTCTATCCATCAACATCTGATCTGTCCTAGTGATTTCAAGCCTCTGCTGGAAACCCAAATGCTTAGCATAACGAGCGAGATAGATCATATTGGTGGAAACTATGCTGCCATTCTTCCTAATGACACTAGGCTGCTTCACTAGCAATCCTTGGGTTTCCAGTGTTTTGAATTGATACGATAAATTGTTTGCAGGAATGTGTAAGTCCTTCGTAAGATCATTCTGGGCAATTCCATTGCTCCTAAAGATACAGCAGTAATGGATATTAAAATCTCATTGAAACGGACGAAAAAAAACGCATAACTAGACCAACTAGACCGAGAAGAACTTATCTCCAACGCCATGGTAATCAATGTTCAGGAAAACTAATTCATCAAGATAGTGCAAAACAACAGCAACAGTCCAGTAAGCTCAGAATTCCAGTACACACTACTCAAATTTCGAAAAACTGAAGCTCACCGAGCCACAGCGAGGCGTTCAAGAATCGATCGCTGAATTTCAGCTGACGAGGAATCCGACGTTCCCACATCGTAGAGTCCGAGGAAACTCCTCCTCATCGCCTCCGGAGCCACGACTTTGACATCCATCCGCTCGCACTCCTCGACCGTACACTTGATCAACTCCTCCGTAGCCTTGGACGCAGCCGCGCCGTCGCACGCCTCCAGCTTCAGCCCCGGCATCTCCACCAAATTCTCCCATACTGCCCGCTTCACGTTCGGGCAGATTGGGAGGCCGTGGGCAGCCAGAGTTGGGCTGATTCTCGCCCATAGGTCGCTGAGGAGGAGCCCGTTCGCCGCTCCGCGGCATATCTCCTCCAGTGCCGAGTTGACGGCGGCGTCCATGCGGCGGCGGACGGCCGTTGATCGGTGGCTTCCGCCTTTGAATTGTTTACTCGTTGTTTTTTTGGCGGGGAAATTGGGATTTCGCAGGTGGGTATACTAGGTTTAGGGTTCGAATCAGTTTGGGGAAAAATTAGTCGATTCCTTCAAACTTTTAACGCCTATATATTATGACAAGTCAACCCTCAATATTCAATTTTAATTACATTAGTGTGTTTGATCTAACGATGAAAAGTTAATATCTAACTATCTAAGATGTCTCAAGTTTAAGTTATTCATTGCATACTTTAAGAGATATGAACGAAGACGTTTCATACTATGCTACACAAACATAATCATTTTATCAATTACCAAACGAGTGTTGGATATACTAAGGGCGAATGATCTATTTATCCGATTTAGAGATAATCTCGTTTCTTAACAAATTTACTTATTATTACATATTAAGTTCGTCTCATTTTAAGTAAAATTAAAGTGATTTATCTCTTTTACCGTCACATGTATATTCAGATAGACATACGAGACTACTTTCGTCTAATCCATAGTCGATTAACAATCTTAGTAATAGCATTAAGGCAGTGATACGAATTTGCATCGCTCTTATCGTCTATAACAACGTAAAAAAGAGATAACACAAATTCTTTAATTAGCTATAATCAGAACGTGCCAACACAAAAGGGTATGTTACAATCTATATATCAAAAAGTGCAAATTTCCAAAAAGGAAACACTTTTTTGGTCAAAACTTTACTCCAAAATTCAATTTGAATTTCTAAAATATGTTTTCTTAAGCTTGTTACTAAATCATTCAACCTAGGCTAACCCCAAAACAATAATCCAATCACCAAACAATGAAAAAAACCCTCGAACAATGCGATAATGTTCATGTATACATTACTATCGCAATTTCCGATTTTCGACGGGTACTGTACTAATAAGAAAAAAAATGCAATTAGTATTTTCATTCAGCATAAAATAGGCCCACAGTGGAAAATAGTTTGATTATAATAATCATACAAAAAAGGCCAGCATCGAATGAAAGACCGAATCTGCTGCAGACGGAGAGAGAGAGGGGAGAGAGAGAGAGAGATCGCAAAGCGTAGAAAAAGCAGAAAAAACACAACCCCACGAAACTACCAAAGAGGGTCCTCTTTCGTGTGACTCTGTGTTTTGTGCGTGATTCGTCAAATCTCAAAGTAACGGAATAATCCACCCTCACCCCCCTTTTCACCTGCTTCGTGATTTTGTGGTGTTCCTCTTTTCCAATCCCTCTGCACTTTGCTGCCGTTGATTCCTCCGCCGACGTTCTAGAGAGAGAGGGATAATGGTCTTGAATTTCAAGGTAATCCAGCTGGAAAATGCTGCGAAATTTTGGTTTCTTCTGTTTGTACTACTCAATTGAATGTGGGATTGAGGATTTGGATTTCTTTGTTATGTTCTCCATTTTCTGGGTTCAATTCTAGCTTGTTGTTTGAGTTTTTGCAGTGAAGATTTGGTATTTAATGCTGAATTCACTTACTTTTTCCGAGATGATGATAATTTAGTGTGACTGTACTTTCTCTAACTGGTCCATGGCCCCGTTTTTGAATCTAAAGTACAGAGCTTGTGCAATTAATTCTGTAAGGGCGAAGACCTTTCGTTCTTGGTCACCAAACACCTTTGACGCCATTGATGGCCCCATTATTGTTTTCCTCGAGCAGATTTTGAGATGATTAGTTTGTGGAAATTTCTGAGTTTTTGGAGTTTTTTTTGGGATTTGTAGGAGTTGATCATTAGCTTTGATTATCAGTTTACTTTGCTTAGTTTATGGAAGATAGCCATCGGTGAGAGGTAGCGTTCATCGAGAAAGAAGTAGTTTTCGGGGTTGTGGATATGATTACTCTTTTTGTTCGTAGATTTTGTGAAAAGAACGGACTTTTGTTTTTCAATCATGGTATTGTAGGAGCTTTAGTTAGAGCTCAAGTGAAACAGAAGAAGATTCGGGTTCTTTCACGAAGCAAGAGTGAATGCTTTATTGATTTTCGATAAGCTCCTGAAAATGGAAGCCTTTCTCTCTTAAGCTTTTCATTTCATAGCTGATTTAGTACGGTTTCTGTCCGTGTTGAATTTATTCGAGCTTGAGAGAAACTACGAACGTGTATAGGAAGAAATGAAATAGTACTATTAATTTACTATGATGGTGCAAGTTTAGTTTTTTCTCAGGATCCCCCCTCTTTATGGATCCCCCCTCTTTAAGTGTAACATCTGCATTTTCTTGTCAATTGCAGTGTTTGTAATACTTTCGAGACTAAAAAAGTTATGGAAGACGACATATTCTCCGGCCTTGCCAACGACCAGCAGATCGAGGGCAAAGTTGTTCAAACGTTTCAGAAAAGCTTCGTCCAAGTCCAGAACATTTTAGACCAGAATAGAGTACTGATCAGCGAGATCAACCAGAATCACGAGTCGAAGATCCCAGACAACTTGTCGAGAAATGTAGGGCTAATTCGGGAGCTCAACAACAACATTAGAAGAGTGGTCGATCTGTACACTGATCTATCAAACTCCTTCACCAAATCCATGGAAGCATCTTCGGAAGGGGAATCGAAATCCGATGGAAGAGGCGGACAGAAGAGAGTAAGATCTGGTAATTGAATATATGTATATTCTGGGTTTATCCAAATCCTGAGGTGATGCAATCTGGTTAGTGTAACTGTGATTTTCTTGAAAATTATTCTTAACCTTAGAATGAGTCATTTTTATGGAGATGAAGAACTGTGGATACATACAGCTATATCTATCCTGGTAGTTTTGTGTAAATCTTCCAACTGTATTATCATCATCAACAACATTATTGACTGCTTTATACATTTCGAAAGCAAAATACTCCTTCCGTCTCGTCTAATTATGCCTCGTTCTACTTTTATGATAGTAGTATTCTTGACCTTTGTTTTCATGTCTTCTTCATTATTATTATTGTTGCTATTGTTGTAATCATTTTTGTATTAAACAATGCTTTTCACCATTCATTTTAGATTAACAAAACAAACATATGTCCATCACCAATCAAAAAAATAGTGAGGCTAAAGTAACCTTTGATAGATCAATCTAGGCTTGTAATCGCTATGACAATGGCAGTATAACTGTCTTAATCTTCATTCATTTGTTCGAAAAGAACGAAGAGAAAAGCGAAAGAAAGATATAAATCCATCGTTTTCTACCATTGTTGTTCAAAAACAATCGAAGCGCGATCTTTAAATTTCATGTTCAATTAAAAAAAAAAAAAAAAACATAGTGTCTAGCCCATTGGGCCGATTTACTAATTTGAGATGGGCCTAACTATAAGCCCAATTAAGTGGGCCCTTCTTCTTTTGATATGAATTTATTCAATTCTAGTACTATCAATTTTAGAGAGAATTGAGCAAACCCTAATAATTTCAGCCGCATTCCTCCATAGATTGACTGCTACACACACTCACACCTCGTGTATATATAATGGCAGCAGCTCAACGAAGCCTTCTACACCACTCACGCCGCCATTTTCTCTCTCTCCCTCAGCTCAGACGCGGCCTTGATGTGGCCGCACAAACGAACTAGAAGCCTCGCTGGAATTGCCGCTGGCGGAGGACGGCTGCTCCGGCGTGGAGGTCGGAGTTATCCCAATGCGAACTGAGCTCGTAAAACGTTTTCCGTAAAAAAATGTTGTTTTTGCTTCGATCGATTTGAGATTTGGAATTATTTTGTTTCTCTATGTTCGTTTCTGGTTCCGTTCACGTTACGGCTGATTTTCAGCAGCTGCTCTTCAAAAAAGGTTAATCGAGGGATTGCAATTTTTAGGGTTCCTTCATAATTTGATTCATAGCTGCTGCTTAAATCTGGAAATCTATTTTCATAGATGGAAAAAATCAACATTTTTTGGGGATTCTATAATATATCTGGATAAACGAATGCCAGTGAATCGGCATTTTCGTTATCTTCGTATGTTATCAAGTCCTAATTCTCTAGTTCCTTCTCAATTATTATAGCATTGGCTTTTCACAATTCATTTCTCCGAAGTTCATTTGGAGCAGAGAATACAGCTGATGCTTAGATCAACGTTGAGTTAGGTTGGCCTCTTTACTTGGACTAGTGTACTGGGGTTTTCTAAATTTCTCCCACAGAATTCAAAATTTCTTCGAATCTGTTATTTAATTTCGTATATTCTGCAACTTTCTGAAGCACAACCTGAGTTTGGAATGGTGAATTTTGCCTTGTGATGATGACTAAAGCATTGATTTTTATTCATGCCTTCGACAACGACAGATGTGTCGAATGGGTTCTTAATCGATGCTTTATAGCGAAGAACTGGATCTAGTCTGGCTCCCTTGATTGCTATCATTGGAGTTTAGTATATGCTCCGACATGACTACGAGGGATCATTTATCTCGATTATTTCCTCCCTTTATTTACTTAGCTTCACAAAACTAGCCGAAGATGGAATTACTCTTCAGTCTAGTTAGTTCTTTTGCTCGTGAGGTGCTCAAAACCAGCATTGATGCTATTATTCTCCTTCCCACTAGTTGGGTTGAAATGAGGCTTTGATCCGGTGCTTATAGAAACTCTTTCGGAGTTTGTCAGGCTCCATCGGCTCCTTCGTGTTTATGGAGTTTGGAATACTCTCCAACATTCTTGTATTCAGATGTTTTGTATTTAACCTTTAAGGTATATATGGAGTTTGGAATACTCTTCGACATTCCTTAATTATTTTGTATTTAACCTTTAAGGAATTTGAGATTTTTTTACATCTTGATTCTTTGCTTGATCATATTTTGTACTACTCTACCTTTGAATGAAATGATGAATGAGATTTTACAGTTATATCCATATTTTTTGTGATTGAAATGAGGCATATCACCCCACTAATCCATTGGAATAAAACAAGTCCCAATTACAATATTGAAGTCTATGGAAAGAGATAAATTAATGTACTCCCTCCGTCCTCCATTTAGTGACGGAGGGAGTTTGGGCACGCGTTTTTTCGCATTTTATGGTATAATAATAAATTAATGTGTTAAAGTGTTAAAGTGGAATAATTGTGGGTCCATTTGAATTGTTTAATAGTATTAAAATGTTAAAATAATAAAAAGTAGATGTATAAAGTGTTAAAGTGATTGTGGGGTCTACGTCCAAAAATGGAAATTGTCAGTAAATGGAGGACGTCCCAATATAGTATTAACGTCACTAAATGGAGGACGGAGGGAGTAATAGAACGTGTTAAACTCTGCATGGAATTAAAACAATTCATACGAGGAATCCAACTGGCTAAATAGTGCATATATAAAGCTAAAGACCATCCATTGATGCTTATGGAGCTCTGGTTTCAAACATTGAGCTTCATTCTTCCCCTCCAATCTCTCACTCAAAAAGATTGCTTTCTTGCAGGAGTTTCTCGGAGACTACAGTACCCAGCTCAGCTACAGCCGAGATTCAGTTCACATGACCGAGGACTTGACCGGTATCTCGAATGAAAGTGAGCTCTGGATCCTTTTATGCAGCTCTAGAGAAGGTGTGACGGATTACTATAATATCAACTCAATATGAAACTATAGTATTACGCGTCGAATTTTGATGGGACATTATTCAAACCAAATGAGTTAATAATATATCATACGTTTATTATCATCGAATCTAGGAGTGATTTTCCCAACAAGTATGCAAAATTAGTTTGTCGGAATCCAAAGAAAGAGACAGACAGCGTGAGCTTATTTAAATAAGCTAATGCACATGCCATGCATTGAGCTCTTAAAACAATTGTACTATTATCATTATTTATACATCTAATTACTTTTATCAACGTCCATTTTCATAGTCTTCCTCTTCCATAGCTGAGGACTCAAGAAACAGTTTTCTGCTTGAGAACTTAACTCACACAGTTTCAAAAACATGGCCGTTTATGCAGCTCTTGTTTCTCTTGAGCATGTTATACATAACCTTCTGCATCACCCTCGCCCTCCTATTATTACCCTCCACAAAGAACAAGCTCATCTCCTCACTCAAAAGCTTATTTTCTTCCAAGAATTTCTCCAACTCTATAATCCCACTCTCCCCTACAGCAAAGAAGCCGATCCTTTGGAGGCTCGCATCGCTGCTGCAGCTTATGAAGCCGAGGATGCTATCGAATCCCATATCTTTGATAAGCTCAACAATAATGATGGGGAAAAGATTAGCCTCGATAGCTTGTACGGAGCTCTAGAGAAGGTGACTAAAGACATGGCGTTGATCGAGAAAGAGGCCATGGAGATAAAATTGACTCTTGAGTCCAACAATCAGCTGCAAACAATATCAACGCCTCCTGTAGATTCCTCCGCCTCTGCTACTTCATCGACCGCGAATATAAAGAGTATGATGGTGGGTGCTCATAATTTGTTGCTTGAACTCAAGGATAAGCTCACTTCCAATGCACGCGATCTGCAGATTATTCCCATCGTAGGGATGGGCGGATCAGGTAAGACTACTCTCGCCTTAAAAATTTATCAAGACGGTCTCATCAAGGAGCATTTTGATATTCATGCTTGGGTTACCATCTCTCAAGAGTTTAACATTCTTGAAATTCTCGTACAACTTCTTACCCAACTAACCGGAGGACAAAATAGAAATTTAAGTGAGGGTGAATTGGGAGAAATGTTGCATAAGCACTTGTATGGCAGAAAGTTCATAACTATATTAGATGATATGTGGTGCCTTAAAGCATGGGACGGGGTGAAGAGGTATTTACCGAACAATAAGAATGGTAGTAGAATAGTCATAACAACTAGGCTAACTACCTTGGCTCTAACATTATCCAACTCTAAGGAGGTGCTTGGTATGAGGTAATGGGGGTGGGAATGGAATAGCCATTCCTACCTCTATTCCATTACTCCGCTTGGTTCGACTTTTGTGTCGGGAATACACATTCCTGAGGTAATGACTATTACCACCTCCATGGGATTATGCATTACTTGAATTTGCATGGTTATAGCTATTCTCATCTCTTATATTTACCAAATATTATTTAATTTATTTATAAATAATTAAATTTACCTTAATATTTTTTTTAATATATGAGTATATTTCGTTATTACTTTATCTCTCTAAAATTTTTGTATCATCATTTTCTCTCTCTAAAATTTTTGTATCTCACTACTTTCTATTTCTAAAAAATTTATCATACCGTCACTTTCTCACTCTAAAAATTTTCTTAAACTTTCTCTCTCTAAATTTTTTCAAAAATTTTGTTCATTAAAATATTTTTCCTCCGTCATTTAGTTTCTCTCTCTAAATTTTCTCTCTCAAAAGTTTTTAACTTTAGTCACTCTCTCTCTCTAAAAATTCACTTTCATCACATTCTCTCTCTAAAATTTTCTTTCTCACTCTAAAAATTTTCACTTTCGGGCAGATAGGATCCTACAGGGGGCTGCAATGCAACACCCTTCTAATCTAATGACACGTGGCGTTGGAGAAAAGGGTATTTTCGGACTTAAATTTTCCTCTTTGTTAACCATAGTTGTGTTAGCCTTGTGGACCCCACGGTGGCTGCATTCTTTTCAGAGAAGTCGAGGAAAATGCAGCAGTCGCGTGTTGATGGGAGGGGAATTGGGAAATCTAAGACGAATCCCGTGTCGAAAGCTGCTCAAGTATCGAAGATTTGTCGTGGTAGGGGGAATTCGGTGAAGAAGGTTTCCGAAGAATTGGAGAGGAAGAAGGTGAAGAAGATGAGTGAGCCTCCTTTCAAGAGTTCAACTCCAGTGGTGAGCTCAACTGTTCGACGAAGAAGAAGAAGATGAACAGCGACTCGGTCCTGCGCGCCGCTCACCGAAGCCGGCGTAGCCGAGCCGCTCGAGAGGGCTTTCAGCTTGGATTCGAGCGGCTTCCCCCGCAGCCGCGACGTCGAGTTGAAGCTAGCCGTCCTTCTATACAAGCCGTAGAATCTCTCAGACACCGTGCCCGCGTCGGAATCCGCGTAAATCCGGCCCCTGTTCGGACTAGAACCGATGCGATTTCCTGGGAGGTGAGGGCTTTAATGGCTTGCTTCGTGGAAGGGGTAGTGGCGGCGGCGGCAGCGCTGTCATCTTCCTCCGGCGGATCCATACCCACTAACCATACTTACACTACCATGGTTATGTGGGACCTGCATTGTTCAAAATGGAAAAGACGTAAATAACCTCAAAGTAAAAGACAAAACTTGACACATGTCACACGATTAGACATGTATTTCTTTGGAGGGGGCAGCAGGATCCCGATAGCCTCACTTTCGTCACTTTCTCTCTCTAAAAATTTCCACTTTCGTCACTTTCTCTCTCTAAAATTTTTCATTTTCGTCACTTAATCTCTCTAAAATTTTATTTCTCACTCTAAAAATTTCACCTTTCGTCACTTTTTCTCTCTAATATTTTTTCCCTCTCTAAAAAATTTAACTTTCGTCACCTTCTATCTCTAAAATTTTATCTCTCTCAAAAAATTTCACTTTCGTCACTTTCTCTCTCTAAAATTTTCTTTCTATCTCTAAAAATTTCACTTTCGACACTTTCTCTCTCTAAATTTTCTTTCTCTCTCTAATATTTTTCTCTTTCGTCACTTTCTCTCTCTAAAAAATTTCACTTTCGTCACTTTCTCTCTCTAAAATTTTCTCTCTCTAAAAATTTCACTTTCGTCACTTTCTCTCTTTAAAATTTTCTTTCTCTCTCTAAAAATTTTCTCTTTCGTCACTTTCTCTCTCTAAAAATTTTCACTTTCGTCACTTTCTCTCTCTAAAATTTTCTTTCTCTCTCTAAAAATTTCACTTTCGTCACTTTCTCTCTCTAAAATTTTCTTTCTCTCTCTGAAATTTTTCTCGTTCGTCACTTTCTCTCTCTAAAATTTTATTTCTCTCTCTAAAAATTTCACTTTTGTCACTTTCTCTCTCTAAAATTATTTTTATCATCGTTTTCTCTCTCTAAAAATTATCTTTTATTACTTTATCTTTCTAGTTTTTTTCTATCTAATCGTTATTAAATACTAGTATAGTTGTATGATTTAAATCCAAAATTGTAATTTATTTTATTACATAAATGTTAAAGAAAAAAAATTGATTGCATTACTTTGGTTATTACTTGTGCAAACCAAGCAAGGGAATGGAAACTTCATTCCATTCCTTTCCCATGCATATTCATTTCCTACCCCCATTCCTTTCCCACCCCTATTGCATTACCTCATACCAAGCACCTCCTAACAGCCTGAGGATGAAACTTTTAGATGAGGAAGATAGTTGGGATTTGCTCTCAAAGACCGTTTTGGGGGAAAAAGGTTGTTGTCCTTCTGCATTTCAGGAAATAGGAAAGAAAATATGCAAAAGTTGCAAAGGGCTTCCATTGTCAATTGTTGTGGTAGAGGGGCTTTTGGCCAAGTCCGATCAATCAATAGAATATTGGGAAAACATGGTGGAGAATTTAAATGCAATCGTGAATTTAGATGATGAGGAACGTTGCTTAAAAACTTTGTACATGAGCTATAAGCAATTGCCGGTTCATTTGAAACCATGTTTTCTCCATATGGGGATTTATCATGAGGATCACGTGATCCGTATCTCGAAGCTTGTGAAGCTGTGGGTTTCTGAAGGTTTTCTTAAACCAGTAAGTGGGAAAAGTCTAGAAGATGTAGCAAGAGAGTACTTGAAGGAGCTTATCGGTAGAAATCTAATTATGATCCATAAGTTGGGTAAGATAGGAAGCGTAAAAGAGTGCAAAGTTCATGACTTGATAAGAGACTTGTGCTTAAGAGAAGCTCGAAAAGAAGGGTTTTACACAGTCTACCCGGGACACAAGATAAAGGATGATAAGGTGAATCGGATTGTAATTTCAGGTACCATACGAGAGATCGAAGAGGTAGAAGCCTTGTCGGCTGCTGCGCCTCTAGCTCGTTCTTTGTTTTTGACTCTTGATTACAAGGAACTGCCACCTGATCATGTTTCCAGGTTGCTGAGGATGGTAGGCTCCAACATTGAACCCGATGAATTCCTGAACAAGGTGCAACAATTGGTTAACTCACGGTCCATTACTTTTACTATTTCAGAAGGTGAGTTCCCTAGTACAGTATGTCGATTTTGGAATCTACAGACACTAACTTTTGAGTATGCCCAGTATGGATATATCACTGCGCCAACTGATATTTGGCACATGTCGCATATTAGGCATATGCGCACCCATTTCTGTCTCCCAGATCCTCCCCCTAATGTCGAAGATGGCATGGTTTTGGAAAATCTGCAAAGCCTGGTGGGTTTAAATGATTTCAGGTGCAGTGAACAAATGGTCAGGACAATTCCCAACATCCGAAAGTTAGGAGTACATTTTTATTACACGAGAGTTGATGAGAGAAATTGTCTCACGAATCTTGATTGTTTCGACAAGCTCGAGTCCTTGAACTGCAGATTCGAACGACCGATGACATGGCCAATAAACTATCCACTGTCACTCACAAAGTTGTACGTAGGAGCCTACACATCCCAATGTTGGGAAGACTACGGATTCGATAAGATAGGTTCTCTGCCTCTTCTCCAAAAGCTCACCCTCCATAGTGGGACTTTCAAAGAAGGGAAGTGGGAAACAAGTGAAGGCCGATTCCTCAACCTCAAATACTTGTTTCTTGAATGGTGCAATGGTCTGCAAGTCTGGACATCAGAAGCCTTCCACTTTCCAAGACTCGAGCATCTTCGTCTGGAAGCAATCCATGATCTGGGGGAGATCCCTTCAGATTTTGCAGAAATACCTACACTTAGACTGATTGAATTCGAAAGGTGCAGTGATTCTGCTATCGAATCGTCTAAGAGCATATTAGAGGAACAAGAGGCCTTGTACGGGGAAGAAGAAACGACCCTTCAAGTTCAAGTGAAGCTCTCGTATGATAACAATCCGGCACTGTCGAGCTTGGCAAGTCCTAATTTTCATGTTACTCGTTTCTAGTATGATTAATTTAGGCGTGGTGATGTAATAGTTTGATGGTATGGATTATATTGTGATTGTTTTATGCTAAAGCATTTCAACAAATCTGTTCATAGCTAAAAACTGGATCTAGTCTTGATTGCTCCCATGACTGCGAGGACTATTTATCTCGATTATTTCCTCCATTTTTCTCTGTCTTGTTCTACCACCTTCAGTTTATTTAGTTAGCTAGCTGAAGATGGAATTACTTTTCAGTCAAGTTAGTTCTTTGGGTCGCGATGAGGCTTCGATCAGATGCTTATAGGAATTGCTTGCTGATCAAGCGGAATTTTGCCTCGAAACCGTATTTTTGGTGATGACACGGGACGGTGCCAAAGAGAGCGCCAATTAAGAAGTTTAAAATCGGACTTGAACCGGTTGAACTGGGAACTCGTCATGGTTTCGGTTCACGGTTTTTTCGATTTTGGGCGGTTCAACCTAACTATCGACATTCTTTATTGAGGGCGAATAAAACGAAGTGAATGGGGAAAAGGGAGGGTAGTTTGTCGGGATTTATTTAAATAAGCCAATGCACATGGCTTAGTAATAGTTTAATACATAAGCATGCATCGAGCTTGCAAAACAATTGTACGATCTCTCTCTCTCTCTCTCTCTGTATTTAATTAGTTTTACAACATCCATCTTCGTGGTCTTCCACACGAGCTCAGCTCATCTTTGGCTACTTACTTACAGAATCACTATCAATCACTCTGCAACTTTATTCAACACACTTCACCACCCTTTCAAAACCATGGCGGCCTACGCAGCTCTCGTTTCCGTTATGCATATCATTGATAACCTTCGCCTTCATCGTCGCCCTCCTATTAATCTACACAAAGAACAAGCTCATCTCCTCACTCAAAAAGTTACTTTTTTGCAGCAGTTTCTTGAAGTGTACAATCCCAATCTCCCCTACAGCAAAGAAGCAGATCCGTTGGAGTCTCGCATTGCGCGTGCAGCTTATGCGGCCGAAGATGCTATTGAATCCCGTATCTTTGATCAGGTCAACAATAATGATGGGGAGAAGATGAGCTCTGATTCCCTATACCAAGATCTAGAGAAGGTGATTGAAGACATGGAGTTGATCGAGAAAGAGGCCATGGAGATCAAAGAGACTCGCCGGTTCCAGCTCCAAGCAAAGTCAACGACTCCTGCAGATTCCTCAAGATCCAGATCTACTTCTTTGTCTCCGGTTCAGAAGATGAAGAGTAGGATGGTGGGTGCTGATGATGCGTTGCTTCAGCTAAAGGATAAGCTCACTTCCAATCGCCCCGATCTACAAGTCATTCCCATCGTAGGGATGGGCGGGTTAGGTAAGACTACTCTCGCCTTAAACATCTATCAAGACGGTCTTATAAGGGAGCATTTTGATATTCGTGCTTTGGCTACTATCTCTCAAGAGTATAGGATTTTAGAAATCCTCATACAACTTCTTACCCAACTAATAAAAGAAGTTGATCGAGACTTGAGTGAGGGTGAGTTAGGAGAAATGTTGTATAAGCACCTATATGGTAGAAAGTACATGATTATACTAGATGATATGTGGAGCCTTAGTGCATGGGATGGGGTAAGGAGGTTTTTACCAAATAATGAGAATGGTAGTAGAATAATAATAACAACCAGGCTAACTAGTTTAGGTTCAACATTATCCAACTCTAATATCATTGAGATGAAACTTTTGGATCGGGATGATAGTTGGGCTTTGCTCTCCAAAACTGTGTTTGGAGAAAAGGGTTGTTGCCCTTCTCGATTTGAGGAAATCGGGAAGAAAATAGGACAAAGTTGTAGAGGGCTTCCACTGTCAATTGTTGTGGTAGGGGGACTTTTGGCCATGTCTGAACACTCGATAGAATCTTGGGAACACATGGAAGGGAATTTAAATGCAATCGTAAATTTAGATGATGACGAACGTAGCTTAAAAACATTGTACATGAGCTATAAGCAATTGCCGGTTCATTTAAAACCTTGCTTTCTCTATATGGGGATTTACCGTGAGGATTACGAGATTTGTACCTCAAAGCTCGTTAAGGTGTGGGTTGCTGAAGGATTTCTAAAACCGATGAGTGGGAAAAACTTAGAAGATGTCGCAAGAGTGTACTTAAAGGAGCTTATTGATAGAAATCTAATCTTGATTCATGAGTTGGGTAGTATAGGAAGCATAAAAAAGTGCAAAGTTCATGATTTGTTAAGAGACTTGTGCTTGAGAGAAGCTCAAAAGGAAGGGTTTTATAGTGTCTGCCCAGGACAAGAGATAGAAGATAGTGTGAAGATAGAAGATAGTGTGAGCCGGATTGTCATATCTGGTGGCATACCAGAAGAGATACATGCCTTGTCGTCATCTGCTGCCCCTCTAGCTCGTTCGTTGATTTTGGATCTTGATGATCATGTTGAACAAGGCGTACCACTTGGTCATCTTTTGAGGTTGCTGAGGATTGCAGGCTCCAGCATTGAATCCGACAGCAACATGCGCCAATTAGTTAACTCACGGTCCCTTGAGTTCATGATTGGTGACATGGGGCCTCTTAGTTCAATCTTGCTATTTTGGAATATAAAGACATTAATTGTTCAATATTTCAACGACGAAATTATCACCGTGCCAACTGATATTTGGCACATGTCTCATATTAGACACATTTGCTTCCATAATCTCTTTCTTCCAGATCCTCCTCCTAGTGCCCAAGCTAATGGCATTGTTTTGGAAAATCTGCAAAGCCTCGGGTGGATACAGGATTTCAGGTGTAGTGACCAAATGGTTAAGATGATTCCCAACATCAGAAAGTTGGAGATGATTAATGGAGGGGAAGCTGATGACGGATCTTGTCTCACAAATCTTGTTTGTCTGGGCAAGCTCGAGTCCTTGAGCTGCATATTTTATGAATCGATGAGCCGGATTAACTATCCACATTCACTCAAGAAGTTGAGACTAGATGTCCACGAATCCCAATGTTTGGAAGACATATTGGATAAGGTTGGTGCTCTGCCCCTTCTTCAGAAGCTCAAGCTCAATAGTGGGACCTTCAAAGAAGGGGAGTGGCAAACAACCGAAGGCCAGTTCTGCAGCCTCAAATTCTTGTCTTTGTATTACTGCAAAGGTCTACAAGTTTGGACGTCAGAAGCCTCCCACTTTCCGAGGCTTGAGCGACTTCATCTTTCTAGACTTGGTGATCTAGAGGATATCCCTTTAGATTTTGCAGATATACCTACACTTAGATTGATTAAACTGTACGGTTGCAGTGATTCTGCTGGGGAATCGGCTAGGAGAATATTAGAGGAACAAGAGGCATTGTACGGGGAAGAAGATACTACCCTTCAAGTTCACGTCCGTTGATATGGGATCTTGACGAACACTAGTTTCGAATTCAAGAAGCGAGAGCCAAAGGAACATCGGAGCTATCTCGTCTCAGCTGGATATTCGATCTGTGACGCTGCTGGTTCATGATCAATCCACACCTTTTTTTTTCTCTGTTATTTGATTGATACAGTAGTTTTCAAGTGTGTATGAACACAAATATGTATTTGAATCCATTGTTTTCCTTTATTTTTGACTTGAAATCTCATCTTCTACTGTTCTTGTTGGGGGGAAAGAGCTGTGTTTTCTGGGAAAATTGAAATGATCATCTCGAGTTTATCCTCAATCATCACTCACAGTTTACTCTTGTCTTCTTATTAGTCTCGTTTCATTATTTTATAACACACTCATATGTTCAATAAACGAGTCGAAAACGGAGGAGAGGAGTAATTTAATGGACTCTTCGTTGCCATTTCTGGGAGTTTAACGAGTTCAAAAATAGTAAGTTAAAAAAGGAAGTTCGGTAACTTCAAGCTCCAGATAAGTCAACTGTCTCATATTCTCCCCCCAAATAAAACTAACTTCCACCTCCACGGCGGAGCCGCCGCTGCCACCACCCACTGCCACCACTGCCTTGCGGGAAAAGTACTGGACATGGCGGCGTATGCAGCTCTAGTCTCACTTTCTCAGATTATAAACCAGATCCAGCACTATCGTCCTCACCCTCCGATTTCTCTCGAGAAAGAACTAGCTGAATCCCTAGCTGCAAAGATCAACTTTCTCCAGAAATTTCTCGAAGACTACACCTCCCTCGCCGGCTACAGCAAAGAAGCCGATGGATTGGAGCGTCGGATCACGGAGGCAGCCTACGCGGCGGAAGACGTACTCGAATCTCAAATCGTGGATCAAATTCTCGTCGGCTCCACATCTCAAGGTAGAAAACGAATCAGCTCCGTCGAATTGTACCTGAGTCTAGAGAATGTGATTGAAGATATGGATCTGATCAAGAAGGATGCGATTCAGGTTCAAGAGAAGATGGGAGTCCAGAATAAGCCCGGAAGGAGCTCGTCTGAATCTGCTTCAGCCCGGAAAAATGCCGTCACGGCGGTGGGCCTCGACGACGTCGTTTATGAGGTGACGGACAGGCTAGCCGGAGGGGAAGCTCGTCTGCAGATTATTCCGATCGTGGGCATGGGCGGAATTGGTAAGACGACTCTTGCCAGAACTGTTTATTCGAAGCCGGTTATTAAGCATTATTTCGATATCTGTGCTTGGGCTACTGTTTCTCAAGAGTATGATGTTAAGGAGATTTTAACCCAAGTTTATAACCAAGATAGCAGGAAAGGGAGGGGGGATTACAGTGACATGAGTGTAGATGATTTAGGGGAAATGCTGTATAAACATTTGTCCGGTAGGAGGTATCTGATCGTGATGGATGATATATGGAATATCGAGGCGTGGGATAGGATTAAATTCTACTTTCCCGGTTTTAGGAATGGTAGTCGGATAATAGTAACGACTAGGCTATCGAACTTGGCTTCACAATTGACTACTTTGGATGCTGTTGAGATGAAATTTCTTGATGAGTTTAATAGTTGGAATCTAGGAGTGATTTTCCCAATAAGTATGCAAAATTAGAGGTTGGTTAGTTTGTCGGGAATCCAAAGAAAGAGACAGACAGCGTGATGGAGTATTATTCAAATAAGCTAATGCACATGCCATGCATTGAGCTCTTAAAACAATTGTACTACTGTATTACCATTATCTATGCATCTAATTACTGTTACCAACGTCCATTTTCATACTCTTCCTCTTCCATATCTTAGAACTTGCAAGCAATTTGCATTTTCAATTTTCTGCAACTCAAGAAACAGTTTCTGCATTTTCTGCTTGAGAACGTAACTCACAGTTTCAAAACCATGGCGGTTTATGCAGCTCTTGTTTCTCTTGAGCACGTTATACATAACCTTCAGAATCATAGTCATCCTCCTATTACCCTCCGCAAAGAACAAGCTCGTCTCCTCACTCAAAAGATTATTTTCTTCCAAGAATTTCTCAAAGTCTATAATCCCACTCTCCCCTACAGCCAAGAAGTGGATCTTTTGGAGAGCCGCATCGCACGTGCAGCTTATGCAGCTGAGGATGTTATCGAATCTTATCTCTTGGATAAGCTCAACAATAATGATGGGGAAAACATGAGCCTCAATAGCTTGTACAGAGCTCTAGTTAAGGTGACTGACGATATGGCTTTGATCAAGAAAGAAGTCATGGAGATAAAGGAGACTCTGGAGTTCAACAATCAACTGCTGCAAACAAAATCAACGCCTCCTGCAGATTACTCCAGAGCTGCTGATCCTTTGACTGCGCAGATAAAGAGCAGGATGGTGGGTTCTGACAAATTGCTGCTTGAAATGAAGGATAAGCTCACTTCCGGTGTACGGGATCTGCAGAACATTCCCATCGTAGGGATGGGCGGATCAGGTAAGACTACTCTTGCCTTAAACATTTATCAAGATGGTCTCATCAAGGAGCATTTTGATATTCATGCTTGGGTTACCATCTCTCAAAAGTATAACATTCTTGAAATTCTCATACAACTTCTTACCCAACTAACCGGAGGACAAAATAGAAATTTAAGTGAGAGTGAATTGGGAGAAATGTTGCATAAGCACCTGTTTGGCAGAAAGTTCATAACCATATTAGATGATATATGGTGCCTTAAAGCATGGGAGGGGGTGAAGAGGTATTTACCTAACAATAAGAATGGTAGTAGAATAGTCATAACAACTAGGCTAACTACCTTGGCTTCAACATTATCCGACTTTAACAGCCTGGGGATGAAACTTTTGGATGAGGAAGATAGTTGGGATTTGCTCTCAAAGACCGTTTTTGGGGAAAAAGGTTGTTGTCCTTCTGGATTAGAGGAAATCGGGAAGAAAATAGGGAAAAGTTGTAAAGGGCTTCCATTGTCGATTGTTGTTGTAGGAGGACTTTTAGCCAAGTCAGAACAATCAATAGAATCTTGGGAGCACATGGAGGGGAATATAAATGCAGCTGCTGTGAATTTGGAGGATGACGAGCGTTGCTTAAAAATATTGTACATGAGCTATAAGCAATTGCCAATTCATTTGAAACTATGTTTCCTCTATATGGGGATTTACCGTGAGGATTGTGTGATTCATACCTCGAAGATTGTGAAGCTGTGGGCTTGTCAAGGGTTTCTAAAACCGGTAAGTGGGAAAATTCCAGAAGTTTTAGCAAGAGAGTACTTAAGGGAGCTTATCGGTAGAAATCTAATTATGATGCATGAGTTGGGCAGTATAGGAAGCATTAAAAAGTGCAAAGTTCATGACTTGATCAGAGACTTGTGCTTGAGAGAAGCTCGAAAAGAAGGGTTGTACAAGGTCTACTCAAGACAAAGATTAAAGATGATATGGTGGATCGGATAGTTATTTCAGGTACCAATACCATACCCGAGATTGAAGAGATTGAAGAGGAAGATGCCTTGTGGCCTGCTGCGCCTCTAGCTCGTTCTTTGATTTTGACTCTTGATTACAAGGAACTGCCACCTGATCATGCTTCCAGGCTGCTGAGGATGGTAGTCACCTTGGTTGATTCGCAATCTCGAATAAAGGTCAAGCCATTCTTTAACTCGCGATCTCTTACCTTCCATCATCGAAATCATTGGATCCCTAGTTCAATCAGGCTATTTTGGAATCTACGGACGTTAAATGTTTGCTATGCCGGGAAGGAAAAGATCACCGCGCCTTCCGACATTTGGCACATGTCTCATACTAGGTATATTAAAGGCGATTATTTCTATCTCCCGAATCCTCCTCCTAACGTCAAAGATGGCATTGTTTTGCGTAATCTGCAATGCATGGGGACTGTGTATGATTTTAGGTGCAGTGAACAAATGGTAAAGGCAATTCCCAACATCAGAAAGTTGAGAATATATTATTACACGGCAGCTGATGATGACATATATTGTCTCACGAATCTTGTTCGTTTCGACAAGCTCGAGTCCTTGAAATGCACTTTCAGTCGACCGATGATGTGTCCA
The DNA here is from genome assembly GCA_024222315.1 of Thymus quinquecostatus. NCBI lineage: Eukaryota > Viridiplantae > Streptophyta > Magnoliopsida > Lamiales > Lamiaceae > Thymus > Thymus quinquecostatus. The sequence continues at coordinate 1,910,238 of CM044173.1, forward strand.
ATAAACTATCCAAAGTCACTCACGAAGTTGTATCTCGAAGTGAAGGAATCCCAGTGTTGGGATTACTACGGACTGGGCAAGATAGGTGCTCTGCCTCTTCTTCAGAAGCTCACACTCACTAATGGGTGCTTCAATGAAAGGAAGTGGGAAAGTGAAGGTCGATTCCGCAGCCTCAAATTCTTGTATATTAGATGCTGTAAAGGTCTGCAAGTCTGGACATCAGAAGCCTCCCACTTTCCGAGGCTCGAGCAGCTTCGTCTTCATCACATGAATTGTCTGGAGGAGATCCCTTCAGATTTTGCAGATATATCAACACTTAGATTGATTGAAGTGAAGGGTTGTACCGATTCTGCTATCGAATCGGCTAAAAGAATATTAGAGGAACAAGAGGCATTATACGGGAAGAAGATACATCCCTTCAAGTTCAAGTAACGCTTTGGTACTATAACAATCGGGCACTTTCGAGTTCGGGGAGTAGCAAATTTCATGTTAGATAGCCTCTCAAATGACGAAGGTACGTATGAAGAAATAAATTGTAGAATTGGTTTAGATTTATCCTAATTTTTTTACGGAGATTCAATAATTGGCCGTGGAGAAAATACCAATTCAGTTTTTCTCATTCTCATTTCCTTTCAATTCTATGCATGTTACATGCAAAAGTTTAATTGTTTCATATTTCACTTGGTTATACTTGTTTTGAGTATTGGTTTGGATATTGTATTGTGATAGTTCTATGTTGAAGAGGTTCTTAGTCGATGCTTTATAGCGAAAACCTGGATCTCGTCTTGCTCCCTTGATTGCTCGGTTGCTCCCATAGACTGCAGGGACTACATTTCTCCATCATTTCCTCCATTTTTGCCTCGTTCCACCACCTTTAGTTTATTTAGTGATAGGAGCAGAAAATAGTACAGTAGGAAAAGAAGAAGAAAACAAAAGAGAAGAAGAAAACGAAAGAAAAGCAGAACACGGTTCAGCCTAGGGCTCAAATTCTCAATACTTCGATAATAATCTCAAAAACCTAATAACAATATTTATACTACTTTAATGAAGAGTCCTACCATAAATAAACTTCTACCCTAATTAAACTTAAACAACCCTAATCTATTAATAATATAAAAGACTAATGAATAAGCCCGTTCCCGGCTATATAAATTCTCTCAATTCTGCTCTCTATCAATTCCTTCCCCCATCGAAACAACCTTGTCCTCAAGGTTGAAATGTCAAGGATATTTGTTTGGATCACCCGGATCGAACTGCCGCACACTCTCCAAAAATTCTGCATAGCTAAAATCTAGTAGCTCATCCTCCTCCGCCAATAGAACTCTTAGTTGTTTCAACGGACACTCATGCTGAGGCGTGTATGGTTTCTTACAACGGAAACACAACCCTTTCGCCCGCAAATCTGCATAGTCATTCGGTGAAAGACGAGTGAAACGTTGCTGCTTTGAATTCTGCTCCGATACAGTACTACTGTCAGGAGTCGTTTCTGACCCAGAATTGGTTCCAAATGTTGGCCTAGGGTTGGAGTTAGCACGAACAGGCGTACTAACTATTCCGCTATTCGCTCGACCTCCAGACTGCAGTGCCAAATTGTCCTCCACATCCCTTGCAAGCTCCATTGCCGTGTCCAAATCCTTGGGACGTAACAGTCTAAGCGCACCTCGTACTGAATCTGCCAAACCCTTCATAAAATATCCTAAGTAGTGCTCGTCACTGAGACCTGGAACTTGACCTGCTAGCTGCACAAACAAATTGATATAATCCTCCACCGAGCCTGATTGCTTCACATCGGCTAGGCGCTCAAATGGATTTCCTTTGAATCTAGTATCAAATCGCGATACCATCGCCTTTGAGAATTCCTCCCATGAGAGTTCCGGCTTGCGAGAACGAAGCCATGTAACCCAATATAGAGCCGATTCCTCCATAGCAACCACCGCTATCACCACCTTCTGCCCCTCGCCTGTTTTGTTGATCTCAAACTGTTGATTGGCACGGGCCAACCAACCGATCGGATCAGCACCATTAAAAGGCGGCAACTGCAGAGAAACCACGGGCTGCGGATTCCCTGATGTCGACTCCCCCTCTTTCGACTTATCCGAAACCTTCTCTTGAAGTGCCTTCATCAACCTCGAAACGTCTGACAATGTCGTTGAAATCTCCTCCAACGATTTCTGCATCTCCGTTTGCGCTGCTTCAACCTTGGATAAGCGTTATGTTGTAGATCGTAGATCCATAATGGCGGGAACGGGATCCGGCAGGTCGGACCAATTGATAGGCGCAGAAAATAGTACAGTAGGAAAAGAAGAAGAAAACAAAAGAGAAGAAGAAAACGAAAGAAAAGCAGAACACGGTTCAGCCTAGGGCTCACATTCTCAATACTTCGATAATAATCTCAAAAACCTAATAACAATATTTATACTACTTTAATGAAGAGTCCTACCATAAATAAACTTCTACCCTAATTAAACTTAAACAACCCTAATCTAATAATAATATAAAAGACTAATAATAAATATAAAAGACTAATGAATAAGCCCGTTCCCGGCTATATAAATTCTCTCAATTCTGCTCTCTATCATTTAGTTAGCTGAAGATGAAATTACTTTTCAGTCAAGTTAGTTCTTTGGCTCACAGAATTCCCACTAGTTGGATCGAAATGAGGCTTTGTAGAAATATGCAAGAAACAAGTGTGGATGACGTGATGGAGGTGCATGCTGCTATTGATGGAGATGATCATGGAGCAGTTCGTGTGAAGAAGATGAAGACTGTAGAGGAGTAGGGTTTCTTTTGTTGTTAAAGGGACTCGATCCCTGTAGTTAAGTGAGTGTGTAATAAGAGCCGTAGATTTGTTTTAGATCGACGGCATAGAATAAAGCTTAGCTGTAGTTAAAAGCGTGTAGCGCTTCTTTTAGTTTTGAGATGCGAGTTAGTTAGTACTGTATATATACAGTACTAACAGCTTTTTATATTTGATTTTGAGTGTATTTTCTGCACAATACATGAAATGAGAAATACTTTTCTCCCACTTCTCTCTCGATTTCCACAGGCTTTCATCCGATGCTAGTAGGAACTTCTTTCGGAGTTTGTCAGGCTCCGTTGGCTCCTTACGCTTATGGAGTTTGGAATACTCTCCAACATTCTTGCATCTCGATGTTTACATCTTGATTGTGCTATATATGGTCTACTTGTTTGTAGATTTATTCTACTCTTTTACTCTCAATTGTGCAGCAGTTGTAAGCAATAATTTAGTTGGTATTGCATTGATGAAGACTTCATCTCTGGTATTTGATCGATAGATTTCAAGTGTTTTCCTTTAATTTTTGACTTGAAATCTCATTTTCTGCTGTTCTTGTGCTTTTCCATCGCCAGCCAAACTGATACTAATGAGATTTGCCGTTGTTGAGGTGCAAGAGCTGCGTTTTCTGGGAAAATGGAAATCATCGTCTCGACTTTATTCTCAACCATCACTAACAGTTTACTACTGATTTTGGTTCGTTTTATTTTATACCACTTATATGTTCAATAAACGAGTCGAAAACGAAGAAGAGGAGTAGTTTAATTGACTCTGCCATTTGTTGGAGTTTAACGAGTTCAAAAATATAAGTTAAAAAAAGAAGTTCGGTAACTTGAAGCTCCAGATAAGTCAACTGTCTCATATTCTCCCCCAAATAAAACTAACTTCCACCTCCACGGCGGCGCCGCCGCTGCCACCGCCCACCACCACCACTGCCTTACGGAAAAAAGTGTCGGAGATGGCGGCGTATGCAGCTCTAGTCTCACTTTCTCAGATTATAAATCAGATCCAGCACTATCGTCCTCACCCTCCGATTTCTCTCGAGAAAGAACTAGCTGAATCCCTAGCTGCTAAAATCAACTTTCTCCAGAAATTTCTCGAAGACTACACCTCCCACGCCGGCTACAGCAGAGAAGCCGATGGCTTGGAGCGTCGGATCGCGGAGGCGGCCTACGCCGCGGAAGACGTACTCGAATCTCAAATCGTGGATCAAATTCTCGTGGGCTCCACATCTCTAGGTAGGAAACGAATCAATTCCGCCGAATTGCACCAGAGTCTAGAGAATGTGATTGAAGATATGGATCTGATCAAGAAGGATGCGATTCAGATTCAGGAAAAAATGGGAGTCCAGAACAAGCCCAGAGGGAGCTCGCCTGAATCTGCTTCAACCCGGAAAAATGCCATCACGGCGGTGGGTCTCGACGACGTCGTTTGATGTATATGCCAACCAAACAATGTGGAAACAGCAAACAAAAGCCTGACAGTAACCAACTTTGCAACAGGGGAAAACACCTCTTGGTAATCTATTCCATATTCTTGATCATACCCTTTGGCTACAAGTCTTGCCTTGTATCTCTCCACCTCACCATTGGCCTTCAACTTAAGTTTGTAGACCCATTTACTACCTATAGCTCTTTTGCCAGGAGGTAGTTCAACCAAATCCCATGTTTTATTCTGCTTTAATGCATCTAACTCAGCTTGCATTGCAGTAACCCAATGTGCATCTTGACTGGCTTCTTTGTAAGTGGTAGGCTCCTGAGTGGTAGTAACATTGAACAAAAAACCCAGATATGGCTCTGTGATAGTAGGTGAGACCATAAAAGGGAAAGTAGGTGGAGAAGGACCAGCCACTACTGGAGGATCAACAATAGTACTGGCTTCTGTTGTAGGTACCTGTCCTCCAGTAAGTGACAAATCTCCAGTAACAACTTCCATTTGCTGATCCACAATCTGTTCCTCTGGTATAGTTTCTACTATTGGAACCAAAGGTAATTTAGGTTCATCTGCATTTATAGGAGGTGGATTAGCAAAAGGATAATCATCTGTAATAAACCTAACATCTCTTGATGTTAACAACTTTTGTGCAGCCAAGTCATACAATAGGTATCCCTTGTGAGATGCCTCATAACCCAAAAATACACATCTATTGCTTCTATTTTCAAATTTACCTTTGTGAGGTGCCACATTTACTGCATATGCTAAACAACCAAATGGTTTCAACACTGTGAGATCAGCCTCAACTCCAAACAACAACTCATAGGGTGTTTTCCAGTCTAAAACCTCACTTGGCACTCTATTTATCATCCATGTAGCTGTAAGAATAGAATAAGGCCAGAACTTGAGTGGCAACAGAATTAAGAAGCATTCTATGCCTTCTTTCCACAATACCATTCTGGGCAGCTGTGTAAGGACATGATTTTTGATGCAGCATACCCAGACTGTCTAACATTTCCCTGACATCTCTATTCACAAACTCAGACCCATTATCAGTTCCGAGTATCTTAACTTGCTTTCCAAACTGTGTTTGTATCATCTTGAAAATCTCTTGAGTATCCCACAGACTTGGTCCTTTGATCTCATCAAATAGGTCCATATTGCTCTGCTATGGTCCTCCACAATGGTCAAAACATACCTTGAATTATCTATGTTGTCTTCTCCATATGGACCCCAAACATCAGCATGCACCATCTCAAAGAGAGTCTCTGTTCTCCTTTTAAGAACTGGAAATTTGATCCTACACTGCTTGGCTCTCAAACAGACATCACATTCTTCTATGCTCTTCACACTTTCTGCTGTAAATAAACCCTTGAAAGCAGTCATATGTCTCATAGCAGTAATGGAAGGATGTCCTAAGAAAATATGCCACTTCTCAAGTGTCATATCTCTAGGATCAAACAAATGACAATAATGAGCTTCCATAACATTCTCAATAATGTACAGATTGTTGACCATTTTCCCAATTCCCAGTATAGCTTCAGTTCCTTGCCTTTGTATTATACATCTTTGTGGAAGAAAAACACATTTAGCATCTGAATCTCGAACTAATTGTGCCACAGAGAGAAGATTATGAGTAAAATCTGGCACAAACATTACATCATTGAGATAAATCTCCTTATTAACTCGAACTGTTCCTCCACAATACACTTCCTTAGAAGAACCATCTGGTAGCTTAACTAACAATGGCTTCTCATACCTGTAAGTTGTAACCATAAGATCTGCATCACAACAGACATGGGAACTAGCTCCAGAATCTATAATCCATATGTTCCTTTCCATGCTAGAAAGAACACTAAAAGCATAATGCTCTTCAAAAGGATTAGGTCCAGGTTGTGGTACATGAACCATATTCACATCATTTCCCCCTTGATTCTGCCCTTTCTGTAGGAACTGCCCCATATACTTTGCTATCTCTGTCTGGATAACCTTTCCTATATCTGCAACACCTTCACCTTGTGGCAGGTGGAAGCTATCAGATCTAGATCTAGCATCATCATCTTCTTCTACACAATTAATCCTTGCTGATTTACTTTCCTTTAGTTTCTTATACCACTCTGGATATCCATGCAACTTAAACACTCCTATGCTTCATGACCATTACCATGACAGTGTGAGCATTTCAGTTTTGCTCTTTCTTCTTTACTTCTCCTTTGTGTTGGACTGTATCCTTTACTTTGCCCAACATATCCTTGACTCTGTTTGCCTACTTGCATAACCACTCTCTGTTCTGTACCCATACTTTCCTCTGCAAGCTCCATTTGATCCTTCACTTGAACAACCATTCCATATGTCTGCTCAACACAGGGTAAGGGCTCTAACAACATAATTTGCCTCCTAGTTTGCTCAAATATTTCATTGAGCCCAACCAGGAACTGCACCAGTTTTTGATGCTCCTCTCTAATAATGTAGTCATTTTTAGCATCACATACACAAGTTATTGGAGGTAGCAACAGATCTAACTCACTCCAGAGATTAACCAGATTACTATAATAGGCAAACACAGATTGATTTCCTTGCTTATACTGCATAATTTCTCGCTGCAACTTATAGGTTTTAGGTCCATTACTCCTACCAAATCGATGCATAAGAGCAGTCCACAATTTCTCACTAGTTTCATAATGCGAGAAAGCATTTACAATCTCCTTTGACATCGAATTAATAATCCACTGAGCAATCATAAAATCAGTCTTAATCCAATCATTATAATGTTCCTTATCCTCATCAGGTTCAGGAAAAGTTCCATCTATGAAAGCAAGCTTGCTGCGTGCACCTAATCCTCTTCGAATCGAGCGAGACCATTGTAAGAAGTTGGTACCTGTGAGCGGTGCTGCAACGAGCTGCATTCCTGGATGATCGGATGGCTGTAACTTGAGCATTTCCTCCATTTTCTTCTGTGAAATCTCTGGATCTGGATTCGAAGTTCCATCGGGGTTTGGAGTACCATCAGGATTCACCGTTTCCTTTCCATTCCGACGAGCTCCATTATGCTGCGTCGTAGAAGAAGATGCTCCTTCTCCCAAAATGATCTGCGTATAGCTCTTCCTTCGTCCTTTCGCCATTAGATCGAAACCCTAGGCTCGTGATACCGTGTAGAAATGTATAGTTTCTGTATGTTTCATGTAGGATGCTTGAAGAAATGAAGCAAAGCAAATCAATTCATTCATAAAACTCAAAGAATACTGTTACATTGCTGCTTCTATTTATACTCCTAGCTAGCTAACAAACTTGGAAACAAAGAAACAATCCTAGCCGTCCACATCAGCATAATCCAACGTACATGACTTATTCATAACTAACTAGAAACAACAAATGAAAACATAACACGTGTACAACTAAACCACGTGTGTCTTCCCTCCATCTTCATGAGCCAGCTTCTTTTCTGTATTACCAGTCTTCTTTCCACTTCCAGTCTTCTTTCCAACCTTCACATCATCACCAACACCTGCATTATCTCCACAATCTCCTCACTCAAAAGGTTAGTTTCCTCCAAGAATTTCTCCAACTCTATAATCCCAATCTCCCCTACAGCACAGAAGCGGATCCGTTAGAGAGTCGTATTGCAGATGCAGCCTATGCAGCTGAAGACGCGATAGAGTCACATATCGTGGATCACATCACGAATGATGGAGAAAAGATGAGCTCGGATGCTTTGTACAAAGATCTAGACGAGGTGATTGAAGAGATGGCATTGATCGAAAAGAAAGCCACGGAGATCAAGAAGACGGCGGGGTCCATCATCGTCTCCAGAGAAAGTCAACTCCCCCGGATTCCTTGAGATCTTCTTCTTTGATTGCACCGAAGAAGAGTAGCATGGTGGGTGCTGATGATTTGTTTCTTGAAATGAAGGATAAGCTCACTTCTGGTGGCCGTGGTCTTCAAATCATTCCGATTGTAGGAATGGGCGGATCAGGTATGACTACTCTAGCCTTAAACATTTATCAAGACCGTCTTATTAAGGAGCATTTTGATATTTGTGCTTGGGCTACAATCTCTCAAGAATATAGCATTAGGGAAATTCTTGCTCAAGTTGTTACTCAATTAAACAACGGAGTTGGTCAAAATTCGAGCATGCATGAATTAGGAGAAATGTTGCATAAACATCTCTATGGTAGAAGATTCCTTATTGTAATGGACGATATGTGGAGCATAGACGCATGGGATAGAGTCCGGAACTTTTTCCCTGATAATAAGAATGGTAGCAGAATAGTCGTAACAACTAGGCTGTCGAACTTAGCTTCTGAATTACCTAGCTTTAGTAGCCTTGAGATGGAACTTTTGGATGATGCTAATAGTTGGGACCTCCTTTCTAAAACCGTGTTTGGAGAAAGAGGTTGCCCTCTAGAACTGGAGGAAATCGGAAAGAAAATAGGGAAAAATTGCGAAGGGCTACCATTGTCGATTGTTGTGGTTGGAAGACTTTTGGTTAAGTCCAACTGTGGGAGAGAGTTTTGGGAATACATAGAAGAAAACTTAATTAAGCACAATAGTGAATTCAGAGGATGATGATCGTTGCTTAAAAATATTGTACATGAGCTATAAGCAATTGCCGGTTCATTTGAAGTCGTGTTTTCTCCACATGGGAGTTTTCCATGAGGATAAGTCGATTCGTGTCTCGAGGCTAATTAAGATATCGGTTTCGGAAGGATTTCTAAAACCGATAGCCGGTAGAAGCTTGGAAGAGGTAGCAAGAATGTACTTTAAGGACCTTATTGATAGGAATCTCGTTCTAATCGATAAGATAGGGAGTACCGGAAACATCAAGTACTGCAAAGTTCATGACTTGTTGAGAGACTTGTGCTTGAGGGAAGCTCAGAAAGAAAGGTTTTACACAGTCGTCGTTGAACGAGCCAGTATTAACCGTGATCAAGGGGTTGCAAATGCTGCCCAACGCCGTGTTGTTATCCGTCGTAGTACCAAACCGAATAAGAACGAAGCCACGGACGTGGCCTTGTCGTCGTCTTCCTACTCACTAGCTCGTTCTTTGACGTTGGATTTCGATGAAGGGTCGCTACCGGAGCCAAGGTTCAACAGTTTGCTAAGGGTGCTGATCACTACCGGAATACGATTCTATGCAAACAAAGCATTCTTAAAATCCATGAGTCAATCGGTTAACTCGCGCCTCCTTTCAATCACGCTTCATACGGGACCGATTTCCCTTCTCCGGTGTGGCGATTTTGGAACCTACAGACACTGATTGTAAACAGTTACACTGTCTTTGCACCGTCGGATATTTGGCACATGCCGCACATTAGGCACATTCGCTTCAACTCCCTCCATCTCCCGGAAGGCGGCCAAGGTCCCGTCTGAATCGTTTTGCGAAGCCTGCAAACTCTCGGAACGGTAGTGAATCTCAATTACAGAGATGGAGTAAAGAGAATTCCCAACATCAAGAAGCTTCGGTTGTTCTGCAAGAGCCTTAGCGACCGTTGTTCACTCACTTGCGTCGACAGCCTCTACAAACTCGAGTCCCTACGCTGCGGTTTCCCTCAGGAGAGGAACCCGAGCGGACCGGACTCCCTACGGAGGAGAATGAGCTTCCCGCATTCACTAAAGAAGTTGTCTCTAGTAATCCACCCATTGGAATGCTGGCAAGGCTTGCTCGACAAGATTGGTTCGTTGCCCCTGCTTCAGAAGCTCATGCTCGTAAGCGGGAGCTTCGAAGCAGGGGTGTGGGAAACGGCTGAAGGCCAATTCCCTAGCCTTAAGTTCTTGTCTGTTTCCAATTGCAAGGGCCTGGAGTCGTGGAGAACGGAGAGCTCCCACTTTCCGTGCCTCGAGCTCCTTCGTGTAAGTTATTTGTGGGAGCTGAAGGAGATCCCTATAGAGTTTGCAGAAATCTCGACACTCAGAACCATTGAGGTGGTCAGTTGCAGTAATCCTGCTATGGAATCTGCTGGGAGAATATACGAGGAACAGGTGGAATTGTATGGGGAAGAAGATGCACTTCGAGTTCAAGTTGAATAAGAATAAATAAAGTGATGTTGCTTTTCTTTTTGTAGTGTAAACTAAAGCCAATGTAATAGTTTGATCATGAGTTGAACTGTGTTATGTTAATGTTGCAAATTGAGTAAAGTTTGGACAGCGTCCAAACAAAATGCCTTTTTTTCAGTTAGGACTTATGACAAACAAGTTGTCTACGGGACGGAGGGAGTAACATCAAATCCAAAACACTGAATCGCATGTATGTACATAATAATTTGCAGAACTTTCAGAAATGGTAAACTGAGAAAATTACTCCCAAGAAAAACCTACAAAAGTTCATGCATCAAAATAACTCTAATAGCCTTGGGATGGAACTTTTGGATGAGAACTATAGTTGGGATTTGCTCTCGAAGATTGTATCTGGGGGAAAAGGTTGTTGCCCTTTTGGATTTGAGGACATAGGGAAGAAAATAGGAAAAAATTGCTAAGGGCTTCCACTGTCAATTGTTGTGGTAGGGGGTCTTTTGGCCAAGTCCGAACTAACGATAGAATATTGGGAAAACATGGAGGAGAATTTAAATGAAATCGTGAATTTAGATGATGACGAGCGTTGCTTTAAAACATTGTACATGAGTTATAAGCAATTGCATGTTCATCTGAAACCATGTTTCCTCTACATGGGAATTTACCGTGAGGACCACGTGATTCGTATCTCACATCTCGTTAGGTTGTGGGTTGCCGAGGGATTTCTAAAACCAATAAATGGGAAAACTCTAGAAGATGTGGCAAGGGCATACATAAAGGACCTTAGTGAGAGAAATCTCATTATGATTCATAAGTTGGGTAGTATAGGAAGCATAAAAGAGTGCAAAGTACATGACTTGCTTAGAGATTTCTGCTTGAAAGAAGCTCAAAAGGAAGGGCTTTACATCGTTTCCCATGGACATGAGATAGAAGATGGGTTGAGCCGGATTGTTAGGTCCAATACAATATCGGAGTTCGAAAAGATGGATGCTCGCTCTTCGATTTTGGATCTTAATGATCAAAAACAGACACCTTACAGATTAAGGATGTTGCGGATAGTAGTCTCCGAAACTCAACCGTTCCCATTCATAGGCGACATTCACCAATTAGTTAACTCACGGTTCTTTTCTTTCACCATTAGAGAGACCGAGTTGCTTAGTATAGTGTATCGGATATTTTGGAATCTACAAACATTAATCGTTAGACATCTCTTGAACGAAAGGATCACGGTGCCTACTGATATTTGGCATATGCCTAATATTAGGCATCTTTACATCAATAATCTATATCTCTCAGATCCTCCGAATGACCGAGATGGCATTGTTTTGGAAAATCTGCAAACGATGGACATGGTAAGGAATTTCAGGTGTAGTGAACAAGTGATTAAGAGAATTCCCAACATCAGAAGGTTGGCACTAAGTTATTATGAAGCAGGTGATGATGATAGGTTTCGTCTCACCGGTCTTGCTCGTCTGGGCAATCTCGAGACCTTGATATGCGCTTTCTATGAATCGATGTGTCATATCAACTATCCGCAGTCACTCAAGAAGTTGATCTTATCACCGCGGAAATCTCAACATTGGCAAGACACATTGGATAAGATTGGTGCTTTGCCTCTTCTTCAGAAACTCAGCCTCTATAATGGGACTTTCGAAGGACGGTGGGAAACAATTGAAGGCCAATTCCGCAGCCTCAAATACTTGTCCCTTACGTGGTGTGGAGGTCTGCAAGCCTGGACAACACAGATGCCTCTCACTTTCCAAGACTTGAGCACCTTCGCCTTGATGGAATCCCTGATCTGGAGGAGATCCCTCCAGATTTTGGAGAAATACCGACACTAAAACTGATTGAAATGTACCGTTGCAGTGACTCTGCAATCGAATCGGCTAAGAGAATATTAGAGGAACAAGAGGCATTATGCGGCGAAGAAGATACTACCCTTCAAATTCGTGTCGAGCTCCAGAAGGATACCAATCCAGCACTGGAAAGCTTGAGGAGTCGTAATTTTCATTTGCAATTTGATGCCGATTATTAGTATCAATTTTCATTTGTAATTTGATGTCAATTATTAGTATCAATTTGTACCTAGAACAAGAGGATATTGTTAAATTCCATTTCGTTTTTGACTTGAGAGATTTGTGTTTGAGGGAAGCTCAAAAGCAAGATTCTACACTGTTTACCAAGGACAACAGATAGAAGATGATGTGAGCCGGATTGTTATGTCTGGCGCCATACCGGAGATTGAAGAGATAGACCCTCTTCGGCTGCGCCTCTAGCTCGTTCTTTGATTTTGAATCTTCATGGCCAAGACCTACTCATACCACCTCGCATTTTTTTCAAGCTGATGAGGATATAGTACAACAGTCCTACCCTAGATCCAACGTTAATCCTGGCCTAATAAGGCACTTGAAAACGTCACAATAAATTGCTTATCTTAACAGTTTGCTTATTATGATATTTTTTTATGTGTCATCCATGCCGATGTAGCAATAGATGAAACTGCAACATTAAATATTTTTTTGTGATACTTGTTACCAATTAAGTGTCATATTAGTGTTTCAGTCAAATGCAGTGTTAGATATTTGCTTTCTTAGATAGTTTATTGTGACATTTTTTAAGTGTAATGTATGTCAATGTAGCTATAGGTAGGGATGGAAATTCGGGTTCGGGATTTCGGGTAGGTACTAAAATTCCCGAACCCGATCGGAATTTCGGATACCCGAACCCGAAAAATTCGGGTCCGGATTCGGGATCGGGAATAGAATTTTGAAAATTTTGGGTTTCGGGAATTCCCGAACCCGAAATAATATTTCCCGAATACCCGAAAAATAATAATAATAATAATAATAATAATAATAATAATAATAATAATAATAATAATAATAATAATAATAATAATAATAATAATAATAATAATAATAATAATAATAATAAGACAAATTTTATTTGTGTTACTGCACATTGCATTGGAAAAGATTGGAGATTGCACAAGAAGATCATCAACTTTTCTAAAATTGTGAACCATAAGGCGGCTGACATTGGTGCATCGGTTGTCACCGTCTTGGAGGGAATAAAAGGAATTTGTTTATTTATGTTTATTAAGCTTTGATTCGTGATAGTGAACGTTTTTGCATTTTATAGTTTTTGTTGTTTTGAACTTTTTGAATTGTGACAATTTGTTTCCAATATTTATTTATTTTTACATTTGACAAAAATTTTGAGCAATTTTTCTTTAATGTTGAATGAATCGAAAAATTTATTTCAGAATAAAAATCGGGATTTTTTAGGGTACTCGAATACCCGAACGGGTATTCGGATACCCGAAAACATTTTCGGGTCTGAGAACAGGAAGTGAATTCATGAAATTTCGGGTTCGGGTACCCGAAAATTTCGGGAAAGGTACCCGACTCGTCCCGAATTTCCATCCCTAGCTATTGGTCATTTTTCTAGTAATGATTTTTGTCAATACACCATTAATTTTGGATAGTTAATTAGACTAAGTCCCAATTTTTATACTAATTTAATTTTTATAGTAATCATTATTCAAATAAGTATTATTATTTTTTTAAAAGTTGAAACAACGAAATTAGTAGGTGCAAAACAGACAGCGACCCGAATGAATTTGATTGGTTAATTTAATTAGTATGCTATTAACAAATGTGAGCAGAAACGGACGACGACTTCAACTCAATGCCAAAACTAAAGCACATGGTATCCCAATAACTTGATGCTCATGGCATACATTTCAAATTGCCATATATATAAAGATCAGACTTTGAGGATTGAAGCACTCTGCAACCATATTCATTCTTGCTGCATTAATTCTCAAAACCATGGCCGCCCACGCAGCTCTCGTTTCTCTCGAGCATGTTATACATAACCTTCAGAATCATTGTCGCCCTCCTATTACCCTCCACAGAGAACAAGCTCACCTCCTCAATGAAAAGATTTATTTCCTCCAAGAATTTCTCCAAATCTACAATCCCACTCTCCCCTACAGCAAAGAAGCCGATCCTTTGGAGGCTCGCATCGCTGCTGCAGCTTATGCAGCCGAGGATGCTATCGAATCGCACATCGCCGATCAGTACTCAGATTATGGGGAAAACAGTAGCTCTGGCGGCCTGTACAAAGCTCTAGAGAAGATGATTGAAGACATGGCGTTGATCGAGAAAGAGGCCATGAAGATCAAAGAGGCCGTGAGATTCCAAAATCAGCTGCAGCTGCACTCAAAGTCAACGCCTCCAGATCCATCCAGATCATCATCTTCTTTCGTTCCACAAATTAAGAATATGATGGTGGGTGTTGATGACATGTTGCTTGAACTGAAGGATAAGCTCACTTCCGACGGCCGTGATCTACAAACCATTCCGATTGTAGGGATGGGCGGATCAGGTAAGACTACTCTCTCGCCTTAAACATCTATCAAGACTCTCTTATTAAGGAGCATTTTGATATTCGTGCTTGGGCTACAATATCTCAAGAGTATAGTGTTAGAGTATTGGATATATTAGATATATTATTTATATGTTTGTATTATGGGCTTGGCCCTTTATGTTTTCATTAGGGTTTTATGTGCTTGCCGTCACTTTCATAATAGGGTTAGCAGTAGGGTTTGCAGTTTCCTCTTGTATATAAGTACTTTGTATTTCCCATTCTTATGTATGAAATAAGATTATTATTCCATCACTTTATCTTATATGGTATCACGATCTACTCTAGTTTAACACCTCTCGATCCTACCGCCGCTTCTCTTCGCTTCCGCCACCATGACTGCCGTCACCACCACCGATACTCCCATCGCCCTAAACTCAGCCATGCAAGCCCCTCTAAAACTCACAAGCTCCAACTATACGTCGTGGAAATTCCAGTTCCAGACTCTCCTAACCGGCTACGATCTGATTGGCTACGTTGATGGCTCAACGGTGTGCCCATCTGCAACGATTCCGCCTACTACTGCTGCCATCGTCACCAACGCTGCTGCTGCATCAACTCCCAATCCGGCGTTCTCTCTATGGATTCGTCAGGATAAACTTATCCTGAGTGCAATCATCTCCACTCTTTCACCGTCGCTAATCCCGTTTCTTGCGACGGCGAAATCATCTCATGATGCGTGGCTCATCCTCGCCAACACCTATGGCAAGCCCTCTCGTGGACGTATTCTTGCTCTCAAAAATCGTCTTCACAATCCGATCAAAGGATCCCGATCAATCACTGACTTCCTCCAGGAAATCAAAGGTGTAGTTGATGAATTGTCTTTCGTTGGTGTGACGGCAAGCCCATGGCAGTGCGATATAGAGAGGCATTAGCAGGCGAAGTGCCATCTTCAAGAGTCAAAGAGACGGAAGTTGACAGTGGCGTCTGAACAGGCTTACAATCGAGCATATTAAATTTAGCAAGGATGTCGGTGACGTACTTGCGCTGAGATAAAGTACATGTAGACTGGGATTTGCTCTTTAAAACCATTTTTGGGGAAAAAGGTTTTTGTCCACTTGAATTGGAGGAAGTAGGAAAGAAAATAGGAAAAAATTGCAAAGGGCTTCCATTGTCGGTTGTTGTGGTAGGGGGACTTTTGGCCAAGTCTGAACAATCGATAGAATCTTGGGAATACATGGAGGAGAATTTAAACGCAATCGTGAATTTAAATGATGACGAACATTGCTTAAAGACATTGTACATGAGCTATAAGCAATTGCCGGTTCATTTAAAACCATGTTTTCTCTATATGGGGCTTTACCGTGAGGATCACGTGATTCTTATCTCAAGGCTCGTTAAGTTGTGGGTTGCTGAAGGATTTCTAAAACGGGTGAGTGAAAAAAGGCCGGAAGATGTAGCAAGGGGGTACTTAAAGGACCTTATTGATAGAAATCTCGTTATGACTCATAAGGTGGGTAGCATAGGAGGCATAAAAGAGTGCAAAGTCCATGACTTGTTAAGAGACTTGTGCTTGAGAGAAGCTCAAAAACAAGGTTTTTACATTGTCTTACCAAATCACGAGATAGAAGATAGGTTCAGCCGGATTGTCATGCCTAGTACCACACAGTATACCGAAGACGAAGATGCCTTGTCGTCCGATGAGCCTCAAGCTTGTTCAATGATTTCGAATCTTGATGGCCTAGACATACCACCTTACATTTACAGTATGATGAGGACAGTACAACGCCCCCATAGTGAATCCGAAAAACTCCTAGACAACATGCACCAATTAGTTAACTTAAGGGTCTTTAATTTCATCCAAGGGACCGAGTTTCCTAATTTAACCGGGCTACTTTGGAATCTACAAACATTACATGTTGATCAGCTTCTAGAACGGCTCAATGCGCCGAGTGATATTTGATACATGTCTCACATTAGACATCTTCACATCCCATGTCTCGATCTCCCCGATCCTCCTCTTGATGTCCAAGCTGATGACATTATTTTGGCAAATCTACAAAGCCTCAGGTGGATAAGGGATTTCACGTGTACTGAACAAGTGGTCAAGACAATTCCCAACATAAGAAAGTTGGATATAATTTACTATAATGGAGTTGATGATGATAGGTTTTGTCTCACCAATCTTGTCTGTCTGGACAAGCTAGAGTCCTTGAACTGCCGTTTCGAAGTATTAAAGTGCCAAATAAACTATCCACGGTCGCTCAAGAAGTTGGGTCTAGATGTCTCTAGATCCCAATGTTGGGAAGACATATTGGATAAGATTGGTGCTCTGCCTCTTCTTCAGAAGCTCAAGCTCAACTACGGAACTTTCAATGGGAAGTGGGAAACAAGTGAAGGCCAATTTCCCAGTCTCAAATACTTGTATCTTGGGTTCTGCGAAAAGCTACAGGTCTGGACATCGGAAGCCTCCCACTTTCCGAGACTCGAGCAACTTCATCTTTATTGTCTGTTTGATATTGGAGAGATCCCTTCAGATTTTGCAGACATATCAACACTTGGACTGATTGAGGTGGAGAGCTGCAGTGATTCTGCAGTTGAATCGGCGAAGAGAATAGTTGAGGAACAAGAGGCATTGTATGGAGAAGAAGAAACATCCCTTCAAATTCAAGTTCAGCTACGGAGGGGAAACGATTAAAACTGAAGAGCTTGAGGAGTCCAAACTTTCATGTAACAGTTTAATCGTATGAATTGTGCTTTTGTAATAGTTAATTTTAAGAACAAAGTAGGGCTGTCTAACGGTACCCGGTAATTCGGGAGTACCGGTACCGGACCGGTACCGTACCGGGTACCGGTTTTTCGGTACCCGGTCCGGTACCCGGTACCACCTCTGAAAAATTTTCCGGTACCCGGTACTTCCCGTACGGTACTGGTACCGGTACCGTACCGGGTACCGGTTTAATTTTAATAATTAATTATATATATATATATATATATATATATATATATATATATATATATATATATATATATATTATTAAATAAAAAATTATAATAGATAGTTAAATAATTATCTGTTTATTTTAAAAAAAAAAACATAATACAATTAAATAATCAATAATTAAATTATAAATGATACAACCATTAGTCCATTAGTGGATATTATATCTTTTGACGTGAATTTGACTAGTTTAATGTCAATTTAGATTTTCATTTTAATTTAATTATAAATTGAAAAATTGTTGTGAAATTAAGATTGTTAATTTAAGATTAAAATTTCACCTAATGATAAAATTTTACAAAACGAATTAGGTGAAATATTAACGAGGTTTAAAAAATAAGAAAAAAATACAATTTTTTTTCGACAAAACCGGTACCTTAACCGGTAATCCGGGAAATACCGGTACCGGGTACCGGATAATATAAACGGGACGGTACCCGGTACCTAAATTTCTCGTTATCCGGTAAACGGGAAACCGGTACCCGGTACCGGGAATCCGGTACCGTCCCGTTTGACAGCCCTCTCAACAAAGATTTAATGCATATATAACATATGAAAACCAAATATTTCGTGAAATCATGAAAACCATGCATTTTTGTGCATAACTTGATGCATTTTTATGCATAACATGTTGCATAAAAAAATAAATATTATTTTATTTAAAAAAAGACATGATTTCAAAATTAAGATAAGTATATAGTTTTTTTTTCTAAATTTCAAATTTTAATTGTATATATATGTGTATATTATCATTTAACTTTTTTCATACTTCCTCAAGTTATATAAAAGACCATTTTCAATTTATTATTATTTTTTTAATTTTCTTTTTTGTGGTATTGGAATTCACATGAGATCCTCTATCCCATATTCATGTACAACAGTGTACCCAATGTCAGTTTTTATTAATTTTATATATTTTCTTTTCTTTTAACAATGTCAACATATTATGATCGATTTGTGTGTTCACATTTGTTTTATATGGTCCATTCATCCATTTTAGAGTTCATGATTATTTTTTGTCATAAAAATTTTATTTTATTTTGTTACTATAATATTTTTATTTTTATTTTTATAAAATAATTATAAAAATAATGAATATATATATATATATATATATATATATATATATATATAGGATATATCATATAGAAACTAATGTTAAGTTGGAACTTAGAAACCGTCCACAACCGTTGATCTTGAAGATCTAATGGATGAGATTTGATTTTAAATTAACATTTAAATATTGTATTTTGATTTTTTTAATGATTTTTTGGTATTATTAAGGGATATATGTGTAATTTTATCTATTAAAACTGAAATCTTCCTATTTTTTTGGGCGAGCATTAATTTTTATTTGCTGGAAGTTATATTTTATTTATGTTAATAAATCTCAACTGCGTATTTTCTGTGATTTTCATTCTCATCGTATCTTCTTCTTCTCCGATTTCTTGTGAGAACCATTTTTCTCGGCGACGTTTATTGATAAAAAAATCTCTTGCTGCGTATATTTGTACATTGTTGCAGCAGAGGTTGATTATTTCACGCTGAGTATTTCATCGAAGAGTGTTCATCGTCCTCTTCCTTTCGTTTTTTCCCGTGGACGCTGAGTATGTTTCACGCCAGTTTTGGATTATTTCATGGCAGTTTTGGAGATTTGTTTTGCTGGATTATTTCACGCTGAGTTTTTTTCACGGAGAGTTTTGGATTTGTGGTTAACGACATCATCTCCAGAAGTTATAGATTTTAGAGCAGATTTTGAATATAATTTGCTGTGTAGATTGTAGTTGGTGGAGTGTAGTCTTCAAGAGTGTGCAGTTGGTGTTCATAAACCTTCTGAAATTAATGGAGTTTTCAGGTTTTTATTTTCGTACGTTTTTTTTAAATTTTGTTTAGTTAGATATTGTATTTTTTGTGCGTAAATGTATTTACGATATAGGTATTGTAAGCATATTCGATTCGAATCTAAAATACACTATGCAATAATTTATAATTTTTTTGATGCATTTAGTATATAATTCGTTGCATTTATATTATTGTTTGATGCATTTTCGTTATGTATGATAGGTGATAACGATTTTAATGGTGACTATCTCGAAGGCAAGTGTGATTATGGTAATTCGAAAGTCGGAGACGGAGAATATGTACCTAGTTGTACTTAATGAATGTGTTGCATCAATCGTCGAAGAAGTGTGCTAGGTTAGTTGAAGGGGATGTTGATAGAATGAAAGCTCTAATACTTGATTTTCAGTCATTGGAAGAGAAGTAGGCCAACGTGGTAGAAGAAGATGGTAATACGGTAACTAAGGATGCTGATTTTCAGGATTTTTATGGCATTTCTATCCCGGAGAATGTTTGTGTTTTGCCTCCAGACCCTGTTAAAACCAAAGGCAGTGGGAGTGACATGCAGTCCAGAAGAGATAAGGCGATTCGTGATGCAAGTAAGCCAAAGAGAAAATGCAGCAAATGCAAGCAAATGGCTAATCATGATGCAAGGAACTGTCCTTCTCGTGGTTGATTTTATTTTTTATTATGCATGTTAGAATATTTTTTCCTTTTGAAGATTTTTATGTTTTATTTTTCATAAACTTTTAGTATATGGGAACGTTTGCTTTAGTTATTTTGCTGGAAATGTCGCATTTAAAATTTATTGTATTGTTAAATTAAGGTATTTTTAATTTAATGCAAATCATTATTGTTTTAACACCATGACATCCAGTTGTACGCTAATAAAATTATTCTAGTATTTGCATTGGATTTGTTAGTATTTGCATCATTAATTTACATTAGTGCATCAAAAATCAATGTACTAAAAACGTATTTGCATCATTAATACACTGAGTTATTTTGCTGGAAATTTCGCCTTTAAAATTTATTGTATTGTTAAATTAAGGTATTTCTAATTTAATGCAAATCATTATTGTTTTAACACCATGACATTTAGTTGTACGCAAATAAAATTATTCTAGTATTTGAATTGGATTTGTTAGTATTTGCATCATTAATTTATCTTAGTGCATCAAAAATCAATGTACTATAAATGATTTTGATTTTTGAATTCAAAGTACCTCAATATATCTAATGTCAATATATGTTTAACTAATATACAGAAATAAATGTATGATGCATGTTCAGAGTAACAGATATACCAAATTCTGTAATATATGTAGAGGTGCATTGTTTATCTTCAATTATGCATCACTTTTCAGTGTTAGTGCAGCAAAAAATAGCAGCATTAAATTAACTAATACGCAAGATCATGCTATTGAAACACCTGCATATGTTTAACAATTCCAAAAAAAAAAAAAAAAACCAAGTTTATGCTGAAATTCTAGTCTACCAGCCCTAGAACCGTCTGCAAATCATGTTTATCCGCCATACAAACCATAAGTATTACCAATAAGCAAATGTATCACTTCCAGTTTATCAATTCACTTTCGAAATCAATCTTCCCCTTTCTTTTTTTTGTCAAATCTGAGCAGTACTTCGTAGCATTGTCGATGACTGTTTGCCTCAGCTCGTTGAACTCCGAAGTTGCTATTGCTGCACAATAGCGTGCCCTCATGTACTTCAGCTGATTTGTCGAGGATGGTACTATCCCATGCTTCCACTCACGTCCTGTCTTGCCCATGAACGTCTCCATGTGACGCATCACGTATATGGCACAGTCCTTCTCGTTGTCTTCCTGAGCCCAGCTGAGGTGTAGTGTGTCGTGAACCATACCCCCAACCTTCCTTGCCAACTCAGTGTATCCTCTGCCTTGTAGATAGGCAGCAAACAACTTCGACCTACGACAATCTTTAGCGATTCTGGAGTTTCTACCAGCAGTTTCATCATCTGCAACACAAAGGTGCGTTAGAATTAGAAAATAATGCATTAGTTTAGGTGTCGAATGCAATCTTAATTTCAGATGTCAGTTCTACCTATACTCTTGGGTGCCTTTCTTTTCTTGGATGTAGTATCCGTAGGCACTTCAACCTTATTTTGTTTAGGTTTTTTCTGTGGCCGATCATGTACGTTTTTGGAGCGTACTGGAACAAATACAAATATTAATTAACAAGACATGTTAGTAATGTAGTAGAAGAAATTGTATCAAATTAAGCATGGTTTGTATACAAAAAACTGCATTTCTCATACCTTCTTTGCGGCTTTCCTTCCCTTCCTTTATTATTCTTCTAATTATGGATGTGATTGGCCTATCCATAAAATCATCTTCCGAGTGGTTGTCCGATTGTTCTGCAGTTTCAACAATGCCTTTCCCCTTGACATTCTTTGGTATCTTTTTTGTACCTGTTTTTTAGTTTACAAGGTATTAGTCATTGCTTCTTGTTTTGATTTTTATGCTCTATATAAACAAATTAATGCACTTCGAAGGTGTTGTAAGTGTTCATTCACAAAGAACAAAGGTAATCTACCCCGTACAACATACAAAACAGGCATCGACAATGCTTACAATGGTGTATTAAAGTATTTTTCGAGGAAAACCGATGCATTGCATTCTTGAAATATTACCACAAATTAACAAATATGAATATTATTTCCACTAACAATCCTAATTCAAGCAAGGAGATGTAATGGAGCACAATACATGAACCAAATGCAATATCGGAACTCAGTTTCTCAATTTAAAATCAAAGATGTAATGGAGCTTAATGCATTTCGAATACAACATAAAGTACCCAGATTTAAGCGACAATAACTTCCCAGATTTAAAACACAACAAAAACAGCACATAATACAAAAACACAACAAATTCAGAACAAAAACAAGTGCAACGTAAAACAAAAACAGCAGCCTTTTATCTACAAAAACAGCAGCCTTTCATCTACAAAAACAGCAGCATTTTATCTACAAAATACAAAATCAGCACATAATACAAATAATGCAGCCTTTTATCTACAAAATTTCCGGAAAAACACAACAAAAACAGCACATAATAGACCTCGATTGCAAACTTTTTGGCCGCCAATACTTTTGAACCAATCATATACATCTTACAGCCCAAAACTTCCCAGATTTAAGCGACATTATCGAAAATGTAATAGCAGCCTTGTATCTTCAGATTTTTCAAAAAAACACAACAAATTCAGAACATAATATACATCAAATATAAAGTTTCAGTCGGCCAATACCGTTGCACATCGAATACAAAGTTTCAGCACTTAATACACATCGAATACAAACTTTCAGTCGGCATATATTAAGATATGGCCAACAAATCCCTTTAACCGAGCATAATACATATGGAATACAGTAATTTATTCGGCCAATTCTTTTATAGCAAATGAGTGCTTCTTAATGGCATTTAATCGAATAGTTGGTGTGCTATATTCGACACCCACAAATAACATGTAAGGTTTTTCCGATTCTAAGCCGTATTACACAAATAACAAACAAGTGCAACGTAACCACGTAATAATGCAAGATATTTCATAGTAAAATCATCTACAATATTCACCCATATCGTGAAATACATTTGGAGATTTTCGAAACCCTTATTCCCAATTCTGTTTATACATTCGGAATTCACCATAACTTCGAAAAATCAAACCTGTTGTAGGAATTTTTGGCTGCGGTTGTTGCATTCTCTCCGCCTGTTCCTCGTCGTCCTCGCGATTTCCCCTTTTTTCCTGCCTTTTTCTTCCCGTCATTCTCTCGGTCGTCTTTTTTTCTGGAGATTTTGTGAGCGGGTGACTGGGATTTGGTGTGCAAGGAAATCGGATTGAGAGAGGGGATTGAGGAGAGAGAGAAGTAGTAGGTAGTTGGAGTAAATGCCTATTTTTTAGGATGCATGATTTGTTTCCATAAATTCTTATTAAGCATGGTCAAATTTACCCTTATAATTGGACGAAAATTTGTGTAAATTATAATCTATATATTAATCTCAGCCCTCCATCTCTACCTAATCAATGGTTGTGGTTAGTTTCTAAGTTGCAACTTAAGCTTAGTTTCCACCGGAATGCTACCCTATATATATATATATATATATATATATATATATATATATATATATATATATATATATATATAGGTTAGAGATCAAATGGGATCTCAACCCATAGGTAGTAACTAGGATCCAATCTTGTACATCCATTCGTTTAGATCAACGGTGTAAATTAATTATGTTGTTTCCAATTAAATAATTCATTATTTAACGGTAAAAGGTTATAATGGTAAATTGATTTATAACTATAACTACCATTTCCACAAATTATGGGATTTCTAGTTTTTTTTTTTTAACCGCGGTTGTGAAAAATTGCAGATGAAACAATATATACACCATTCAATTTGTAATTGAATTGACATGCAAATAAAATGGAAACTCAATATGCATGTAAGAAATATTTATTTATGGAGCTCCAAAGTGGAGTATAGAAAATAAGCATATATATATTTACTGTAAACAAGTCATTCTAAATGTGTAATAAGCATTTAAAAATGATTATAAATAATTAAGCATATATTTATTTTAATTAAGCAATTTAAAAAGTGTAAATAAGCAATTCAAAAGACATAAATAAGCAGTCAAAAAGGTAAATTTAGGAAAGTACACATATGCTTAGTGTAAATAAGCAATTCAAAAGGTACAAATAAGCAATTTAAAATGTGTAAATAAGCAATTTAAAAGGTGAAATGTAAAAGAAGGCATATGCATGCTTAGGGTAATTAAGCAAATTCAACAAGAGTAAATAAGCTATAAATTTGTATAATTTAAGCATTTAGAATATAACAAAATAAGCATTATTGATAGGCATTTGTCGTAAGATTTAATGCTTAGAAATACAAAGGAAGACCACGAATTAATAAATATTAGAGTCGTATTATTTTGCTAAATAATTTAGTGAATCTCAACTTATAATCAAATCAGATTTAAGCGCCACTAACCATAAGATTCGGTGGAATATTGTGATGTATATTGACTTATTTGTCCTTAAATTGATAGCGTCAGAATCAAAGGTTCAAAATGGATCCTAGTTAACACCTAAGGGACAGTTCCTATTGGATCCGCTCCCTATATATATATATATATATATATATATATATATATATATATATATATATATATATATATATATATATATATATAGGGAGCGGATCCAATAGGAACCGTCCCTTAGGGAGTAACTAGGATCCAATCTACGCCCTTAATCTAATATATGTGGACGGTTTAGACATTTTAACCAATTATCATAATTATTAATATTACATTAACTAATTTAATTGTTGTAGTTGACGCAAGGATAGATTTGTAAATGTGTAAAATACAGTTTGCAACAATATCCACTTATATCGCATTGTGTATTGCGAATGGAAGACACGTAATTAATTTATTAAATAAATTCTAATTTAATTTGTTTTGGATACTATTTAAATAATAGTAATGCATGATTACTTTTATTTTTACGACTTATGTTAATTTTTTGTCATCATAATCAATGTTCTAAAAAACGCTAGGCGCTAGTCGGGCGGTGGAGGGGTGATTAGCGTCTATATAGGCAGCTAGGCGGGGCCTAGGCGGATTCGAACTATAATGCTTATTTTTATTATTCTTACAATATTGTTGCCAAATTTACAATAAATACACATACTATGACAATTGATAGGTTAGTTTCATAATTATAAATCCAAAATCATACATAGAGTAGCATAGTTTGCCTAAAACTAAATTAACACATATATACTATTAATTAAGCTTCAAGAGTGGCTCGTTGGGTATCGCATAGAGTCTAGGCGGATTACATATTAGTCGGGCGGCGAGGCACTGACTAGCGCCTAGGCGCCGCCTAGACGGACCTAGGCGGCGTCTTCTAGAACATTGATCATAATGCTTATTAGTGTTTATGTTATTGCATATTTAATGGCTTTTTAATGCTATTTTATTTATTGGGCTATTGCTTATATTTACATTGAAATAATTTCATGCTTATTTTGTACCACAGGATGCTTATTATTCATAGAATCGTTGCTTATGTCCATATAATCATAATGCCTAATTCCCAAAATTACAGTCTATTGATGATGCTTATTATATTTCCACTTATAGCTTATTTTATGTTATTGTGATGCTTATTACTCTTTTTCTAAGTGATTCGTTTATTATTTTATATCTTACATACAAAATATAGAAGGAGTCACTTAGAAAAAACAAAAATAATATTATTCTTTGAAGTATTCTTATATTGACACAATTTTAGTGCCTATTAAATTTTCAATAATTGCTTAATTTTCTGACTAGTAATCATAGTGTTTATTATTATTTTATTTAGTGCTTATGTTGTGTCATTATGATGCTTAATTATTATTATTATTAAAATATTCAATAGTTAAAAGCTTAATTATTATTATTATTAAAATATTCAATAGTTAAAAGCCTTATTTCACATATTGACGACGTCTTTTTAATTTTTAAAGATATGTGAATTTGCAAATGAAAGTGTTGATGATGATATGTAGATTTTTGAAAACAAGATCGGTCGATTGGAGGAAGAAAGAGAGATAAATCTTTTAATGATGTGTGGTTAAATTAAAATTCCTTGTTTTATGGAAATTACGGTTATTGTATATAAAATTACCCCATTATCCTTCCAGTTTAAAATAAAAATAATATAAAAAATAAAATCTCACTAAATTATAGCCATAGATCTATTTAAATAAATGTCTTAGATTGGATCCTAGTTACTACCTAAAGATAAGGATCCCATTTGATCTCCCACCATATATATATATATATATATATATATATATATATATATAGGGAGCGGTTCCAATAGGAACCGTTTCTTAGGTGTTAACTAGGATCCAATCCACACCTTGAATCTAATAGATTTAGACGGCCAAGATTTTAAACAAATATCCGTAATAATTGTTGTAACACTAATCCATTCAACAAATATCAATTGCTTTGAGGATAAAATGGTAAATAGATTGAATAAATCTTCCACAAAATCTATTAACCGCCACTTGAATAGCAGATAATTTTTGTGGAAGTAATTTACAAATATTTCAAAGTATATAAGTTCCGATACTATCGAATAAATTACTAATTTGAAGGTCGACAAAAGCATATGAAAGACGTGAAAGGGATGCAACAAGTAACTTTTATAAATGCATGTGTAATTTTGTTATTGGTTCTCATTTATGTAAATGCTGAATATTAGATATTATAATGCTTATTATTAGGCATCATAATGCTTATATTGATGTCAACTTGAGCTTGATTTAACTATGAATATTGCTTATCATCTTATATTTAATTGCTTGATTTTCGTCTTAACATCCCATTTTATAGGCATTTAATCGTTTATCATGAAATGCTCACTTTATATAGACATATTGCTTTATATCTCATTGCGAATTGCTTAAAGAATTTGTTAAATTCCAAGAGCTGCTTAATTTAAATCAAAGTATTGCTTATTATCTAATTTTTAAACTTTTAATTTTGATCTTAACATCCTAGGCATTTATCGCATATCGATAGTGATTATATTTTATGAATACATATCAACTGCTTATTTTCATAATACTAAATGCTTAACTCTTTGTAATTAATTGCTTAATACGGTGTTAAAAAGTGTTTAATAATGTTTGCTATTCGGTTATTATGTTAAACGGGTTGAAAGTAATTTTAAATAAAAATTCATGTGTTTAGAGGTTGCACCAAAACCGATGGTATGTGAGGGATAAGAGAGAATATTTTCATAATGATAGGTTATATAGAAATTCCTTAAATTATGGAGAAACGGTTTGACAAAAACCAAATTACTTTATTAGCCTTTTGCATTAAAATAGGAATAATATAATAATATGGGTATCAACAAAATATCACCGTAGATCTATAATAATGAATGACTAGGATTGGATCCTAGTTACTACTTGTGGATGGAGATCCTATTTGATCCATAACCTCTATATATATATATATATATATATATATATATATATATATATATATAGGGAGTGGTTCGTGTGTAAATAAATCCTTGTGTGAGAAAATGAGAAAGATGCTTAAAACTATACAAAATCATGCTTAAGTCAGTATATATGTATGCTTACAACACCATTATGCTTTTTAATGTACAAATTCATGCTTAAACCTAGTCATGCTTATGATACCTTATAATCATGCTTAAATCAATTACAACCACAGATCAAATCAAGATCAATGGTCCAGATCTATTCCTATTTCTCACAGCAGGACTTATTTCTATATGATCCATCCTCTATATATATATATATATATATATATATATATATATATATATATATATATATATATATATATATATATATATATGTACTTCCTCTGGCTCACGATTATTGGTGCGTTTCTTTTCGGCACGGTTTTTATGGCGAGAGTGTTTAGTGTTCTAAGTATGTTGTTTAGGGATGATATTTTGTTTATTTGTTTTGCATTATATATATAATTTAGAATAAATATAAAAAATAATGTAATATTTTTTTTTTCTGTTATTTAATTAAATGTATTCCCGATTTATGAGCAATATTTTTTTTTTTTTTTTTTTTTTTTTGTCAAATACACAACTGCCATTTCATTTCATTTCATTCATTCCAACCAACTGCACTCCATTCAACAAAATTAATGTGCAAATGAACACCAAATGTGCAAATGAACACCAAAAAATAAGAACACAAACTGCCATTTCATTCCAACCAACTGCAATCCATTCAACAAAATTTAAACAATTGTTTTTCAATTAGCCACATGGGTATAATCTCCCAATAAAAAAATGAAAGAAAGTTTTAAGGGAGAAATGGAAATGGTGCCCATTTCAAATTTGATGAGGGATGGCCTAATCTAAGTTGGACGGCATATCCCCCTCTTTCATCCATATTTTTGGTTCTTCATCTGCCCAAAAAAAAAAAAAAAAAAAACAGAACAGAGGAGAGAAGAGAAGAGTCAGATTCCAACAGAGAAGAGGAGGAGAAGAAAAAGAAGAAGAGATCACAGAAGAAGAAGAAGAAGAAGAAGAAGAAGAAGAAGAAGAAGAAGAAGAAGAAGAAGAAGAAGAAGAAGAAATGGTGACAAGGGCCAAAAACCTGACAAATGAAGAGCAGAATTTGGTTGTGCAGTTCCTCCTTCAAGCTACAAAGAATGGGAAGCCAAAACGAGGTAGGATGCTTGAAGCCCAACAACAATTCCACATCTCTCGTAACACTGTTTATAGGCTCTGGAAAACTGCAAGAGAACAACAAATGAAAGGGTTAGCAATACAGTTAATCTCAAAGAAAAAGGGGAGAAAAAGAGACCATAACATGAAGCCCAACTATGCAGTTCTTAGGGCAATGGATGTTAGTGAGAGAGGTAGTTATAGATCAATGGTGGAGAAGATGGGAGTGAGTAGAGCTACATTACAGAGATGGGGGAAGGCAGGGCTTTTTAAGATATTTGCAAGCTACATCAAACCTTCATTAACAGCAGATAACAAATTCCTCAGGTTGAGGTTCAGTTTGGAAATGCTCCAATTGGACAGAGTACTGAACACATTGAAGTACTCATCTATGCACAATATAGTGCATATTGATGAGAAGTGGTTCTTCATCACCAAAGGAAAAAACAGGTACATGGATAAGAACTGACCTCAGTTTTGTGCAAAATACATCATTGGTCATCAAACAGCAGCTATACTTACCTTTTACATCTCATATTACAGGTATTACCTTGTACCAGGTGAAGATGAACCATATAGAGCATGCAAATCAAAGAGGTTTATTGGCAAGATAATGTTCTTGTGTGCAGTGAGTAGGCCAATACTAAGAGATGATGGCACAGTCCTATTTGATGGCAAGATAGGATGCTTCCCATTCACCACTCAATATAAAGCAATCAAAAACAGCAAGCACAGGATAAAGGGCACACCCTATACCAAAGCAGTTGACGCCATCACTAGAGAAGTGATGAAAACCTGTCTTTTGAAAGAGGTACCAGCAATCCCCTGTCCTACATGTTTTTAAATGCAATACTTATGCTCATAACATAATCATAGCACTAGTATGTTACTCATAGAATTGTTTTTTGATGACATATGAAACTAGGTTGTCCCTGCAATAAAAAACAAGTGGCCAGCAACTGCAGATAAGAACATCTTCATCCAACAAGATAATGCAAAGCCTCATATACTTGATTCTGATCCAGAGTTTAGATTAGCAGCAAGCACAAATGGATTCAACATCAGATTAGTTCAACAGCCACCAAATTTCCCAGACACAAACATAAATGACTTGGGATTCTTCAATGCTATTCAATCACTGCAGCATAGGAAAATATGTAGAACAGTTGATGATCTAGTGATGGCAGTGCAAAGTGCATTTCATGATTTACCACCAATGACATTAAACAAAGTATTTCTCACACTGCAAGGCTGCCTAACAGAGATAATGAAGGTCAAAGGCCACAACAATTACAAGATACCACACATGGGAAAGGACAGACTGATTAGAGAAGGGAGATTGCCAATTAGTCTAACAATTCCCATGGAATTAGCAAGGCAGAGCATAGATTATCTAGTAGAGAATGAACAGATCAGAGGAATTGAGCATTTGATTCAAAGATTGGAAATGCAGCAGCTAACAGGGATTGAATCACAGTTGGCAATGGTTGCAATTAGTTAGGTTTCATCACATTCAACAAGCACTTTTTTGCAGAGGCATATAGACTGATCATAGCTTTTGTATATGCATTTAATTACTTAGGCATGAAATGTTAGCATTTGGGATTTCAAAAGACTTTTGTACTTATCATCTTTTGAAATAAAAAATGCTTCATTTGTTCTACCACTGTCCCATTTTCTAATTGATCAAAAACTTTGTCAATAAGAATCAAAACATGCAGCATAGAGCAGAGATCACATAACATATCAACTAAACATACACTGCCAGAACAGAAACCCCATCAACAACCAAACCAGTGAAACAACATGATGGAAACAGAGACAGAGAGATTAATCCATATCCACATAGCATGATCATGGATTAATTCATACAAACATGATGGAACAGTGGCACTTCAACAACAGATCAAAGGGATAGTGGAACAGAGATTAGTTAAACCATATACTGCCAATAGCAAGGAACACAGCAACATATTCCATCAACAACACATTGCACATAAACCATATATTATTCAACCTCCTCCTGACCCGAATCCCCTTTACAGACTTCATCTGTAAAGGGGATTCAGGTCGAAGGAACCGAGAAGGGGATTATTCATCTGCATTTCGATCAGCTTCTCCATCACAAAAAGCCCACTCCTCTGTGGTGGGATGGAATGGAAAGTAGACTGGAAATCCATCCCTATAGTAATACACATGCCTTTTGGACATTGGATCACTGTCCGTGAGGCCTTCCTCCTCAACAGCGGACGGCGGCGGAGGCTGCTCAGCAAATTGGGGGGAGTCTTCGACGCTTGGGGCAGCTGAAAACGGCAACCGCCGCGCCGGCCTCTCCGTCGCTTGGTGAGGGGTTGCCCAACGGAAGGGGGGACGAACACTCCCATCCTCGCGAGGCGGCGACGACGTAAGTTCCTGGAATCGAGGAACATACACATATTCCTCGCGAGGAGGCGGCGGCCCGGTCCAAGTTGGACGGCTGCGCACTGTCGGTGGTGAGCGGAGGGTGCCGTATCGCCCGGGTGAAATGGGCAGTTTAATTCGAGGAGGAGGTGGAGGAGGGCTTGGGCTCAGTTCAGAGGTGGAAGCTCAACGGCGGCTAACACGGCGGCGACGCACCTCGCAGCCTGTGAGCCCGCTGCCGCAGGGATTCACGGCGAGGGGTCAGTTGCGGGTTGATATCCATTCCGACGGGGCGGATGGGGGTGGATCCATGGCGACGGCGGGGCTGGGAGATTTAGGGTTTTCGATAGAAACGAGCAAGAACAACAAAGAAGAAGAAGAGAGAGAGTTGTTGTGAGAAGATAATGTGTTGGGTGGGAATTAATTTGGTGGGTGGGAATTAATTTGTTGTTGGATAATAGAAGGGTTTTTTATTTTTTGTGGAAAAAAGATTTAATTGTTTTTTCTGATTTTTTTTTTTTTATAAATTATTTGTGAATTATATTTTATTTATTAGGGTTTTGTTAATTGTAATAAGGGAGAACTAATTGTGCAATTAAACTGTTAATTATTTCCCAAAAAGGAAACGTCTCAGAAATCGTGAGACGGCCCAAAAAGGAAAACGCGCCAATAATCGTGAGCCAGAGGAAGTATTATATTATGATTGATACACATAAACAAAAATGGGGATGGATGATCTCATCTTATTTGAATTACGGTACTATATTCGTCCAAGTTAATTAGTCCACTTCATTTTGGCACATAAACTAAGAAAAATGAAGATAAAGAAGTTTTAAAAAGTGTTTTTTATGTATTACTAATTTGTTTCCATTTTAAAAAAGATAACAAACAAACATGACAGATTGACAGACGAAAAAAGAAAAGTGGCCTGATAGAGTGGTAGTTAACTAAAAATATGTTTAGCATTGGGCCGTGACTTGGGCCGAATAAAACTATGTATTTATAAATTAAGCCCAATAATTTCACCTTTTCTGAACTGAATAAAGAGATCGAAGTTTATCAAAGGGGGGAAGCGAAAGAGGGGGAATTGCAAAACTACGAGAAACCGCAGTATAAACCCCAACGGGGGAAGGTCGTAATCCATGGCGTCCGATCCTATGGAAGTAACGACTCCTCCGTCGCCGCCGTAAGCTTCCGAAATTTCCGTTGCTCCGAATAATTAGCGCCGGCGCATAGTTTGATGAGAGTTTCTTCGATTGCAGGTCAAAAAACGTGTACAAGGATCCCGACGATGGCCGCCAGCGCTTCTTGCTTGAGCTCGAATTTATTCAGTGCCTTGCTAATCCCACCTACATACATTGTAAGCAATTCCCTACCTCTTGGCATTTTCGTTAATTTGGAGCCGAATTTTGTGAGTTTGTTGGAATCTATTTTTGGTATAGAAAGGTATCATTAAAATTAGAGGCTGTTACTGAAATTAAACAATGATTTTGATTTTGGGTAGTTTGGGGAGTAGTTGATTAGGAGCTGTTATGGCGATGATTCAGTTTTGTTGGTTCAGCTTGAATAAAATGGTAGGAAAGGCCTCAAGAGTGCACCGTCTGTATAATGTTAAAAGGGGGTGATTGATTTATCTAGTTTGAGGGTTAGTTGATTAAAAGATGGTACTTTGATGATTCGGTTCAATGGGTCTACGATTGATGATTGGGTTGTCTGTGGTTGGCTTGGATAAAGTGCAAAATACTTTCAGTCCCTTGAGAAAGTGTTTGCAGTTGTAAAATTAGTAGTTGTAAAATTAGTACTGGCATTTAATCTCTCTGTCTATATATATGTGTACTCGTTCACATTATTACTTCCTATGAAGTCTATAGATCAGATAGCTTGGAAAATGCTTGATATTAGGGGATACTTCGAACCCAAATTAAGATTTTGTTGGAGAGATTCATATTTGGAATTTGATCTGTCGAGGATCGTTATTATTCACTTCTTTTCAGTGCGCAAAGCCTTTCCTTGACCGTAGTACTGCAATATATTTGCCAGCAACATCTCAAGAATATGGTCTTATTCGGTCTTATTCCCTAATCTCTAAAATGTGTTGCGAATGGGACTCTACACATTTCCTTCGAATTCAGTAGGTACATGGTGTAGACTGTAGAGTTTGTGAGGATTTTAGTGTCGGGAAAGGGTTTTCTCGACCGACTTGGGGATGATTATTTAAGTAAATTATAATGTTTCTATGATTGACTTTGCTACGTAGTTCCATATTTGCTGGAGGTTTCAGTATCTTGGTGTTTTCTCTCCATCGCATGACACATATTGTATTGCGTGCTTGTAGTCTTCAACTTCTATCCATTATTTGTTTCATAAGTATGATTATATCCTTGCTTAATTGATTATATCCATTAGGTTTTCTCGTAAAAGTTAATCTCACAAGATCGGATACTTGCATTATTAGCTCTATTGTCCTCTTTCCCTTTTCTTTTGGTCTGTTCATAATTGAGTTTTCTACTCCCTCCATACCTTTATGATACGTTTTACTATTTTATAGTACATATATATTCAGAAAACACATCAATTCTAAAGGGACAGATGGAGTATCGTGTGTGTGTTGAGCCGTACTCCTTTTATTTGACTTTTGCCTCCGTTCAGTGCAGATTTAGCTCAAAATAGGTACTTTGAAGATGAGGCCTTTATCGGATACCTTAAATATCTTCAGTATTGGCAAAGGCCCGAGTACTTAAAGTTTATTATGTGAGTAGTTAATGCTTTCCAGGTTCAAGTCTCCACTTTTCCTATCTTCGTCTCGATTTGTAATGCAATAGGCTTTCTTGCTTTAATCTGTTCTAGTTTAGCTATTAGATGCACTTATAATTATTACATACTTATCTTTGCTCCTTTCAGGTACCCCCATTGCCTCTTCTTTCTCGAGCTTCTGCAGAATGCCAACTTCAGAAATGCAATGGCGCATCCTGCAAACAAGGTATTATATCATGAACTCTTTTATTTCTCTTTCCTCGATTCGACTCCTTGTGAATTCTCCGAGTCTCTTATGGATTATGTATAACCAATTTAGTGTTGTGTTCTTGGTTGTAGGAGTTGGCTCACAGGCAACAGTTTTACTTCTGGAAGAACTATAGAAACAACCGGTTGAAGCACATTCTTCCGAAGCCACTCCCTGAAGCTTCTGCCACCATAACCCCAACCCCTCCGGCATTGCCACCGACAACGACCATGGCAGCTGCTGCTTCTTCAATCCCTCCTCCTCCACCTCAGGCTCCGTCGCCTATGCAGTACGGGTCTAGTTTTGCAAAAAACGACCCGAGAAACAGTGGGGTCGAGAAAAGAAAGAGGAAGTAGCTTCCTTTATTCTGAATATTCTGTAGAGATTGAAATGTAGTGTGAAGAATGTGTATTTGAATTCGGGCTGAGAAAATTGACATGGGTAGATCTCCATCAATGATCTCCCCCATTGATAACAGCTGAAGATCGGGCTGGAAATGTTGGGCTCGAAGTTTAATTGTTTAAAGCCCAATGGGCATTTAATATAAAATCTTTCAATTATTTTGGTGCCAAGACAAGACTAATGCACATGGCACATACTTTTGAAATTGCAACATACTCCCTCCGTCCCCTAATAAGTGTCTCGAGTCGTCAAAACGCAATAACCAAGAAAGTGTATAATTTTACCATATTAACTCCTAATCATTACATAGAAAATTGAAAAAGTAAAAAAAGTGTAATGCTAGCAGGGGTAAAATTGGTAGTTTAGCTAAATTTTTACATTGAAAAATGTGATAGGACACGTATTTAGGGACAAAAATTTTGACGGCTCGAGACACTTATTAGGGGACGAAGGAAGTACCTCTTAGAGCATCCACAGTGGAGGAGGTATGGAGGGATGCATCCTTACTTTATACCACTGTAGGAATGTATGTGGAGAGGTAGGCAAGGGATGGAGGAGAGGGGATGCGTATATGCATCCCCGGTTTTTGACAGTTTTTGGCAGAAAAAGTGATATTTTCACTGTTCATGTTTTGTTTTCTTCCCATTTTTCTATTTTCTTTGTCGCCGAATTTACTCACAACTTTTGTATATTCATTCGATTATTGCAGGTTTTTTCTTTCTTTCTTTCTTTCCCCCCCCCCCCCCCCCCCCCCCCCCCTTTGGCTATCTTTTTATCCCTTCAATGACAATTTGTATTTTTAATATATTAATAAAAATTTTTGGAATGTTAAATAAATACTAAATAAGTGAAAAATGAAGTATGCAGTGATATCAGCAAAATCTTAATTTTGAAATGTATTGTTGAGGGTAAAATAAGAGAAGGGGAATATGATGATGCGTCTTTGATGATGTCAGAAAAATCCTGAAAATGAGGTTGTACAACTGGAGATGCTCTAAGCAGATGTCCCCACTGCCCACCAACTTGGTGCCAAGACAAGGTACTATTGCAAATGGCAGACATACTTTTGAAATTGGGATTTACCGTTTCTTTTTCTTTCTTAGTCTTCCCCTTCCATCTTTGAGAATTTACAACCACTCTGCATTTTCCATTTTTCTGCAACTCAACAAACAGTTTCAAAACAACCATGGCGGCTTATGCAGCTCTTGTTTCTCTTGAGACTATCATACATAACCTTGAGCATCACTCTCGCCCTCCGATTACCCTCCACAAGGAACAAGCTCATCTCCTCACTCAAAAGATTAATTTCCTCCAACAATTTCTTCAAGTCTATAATCCCACTCTCCCCTACAGCAAAGAAGCGGATCCTTTGGAGGCTCGCATCGCTGCTGCAGCTTATGAAGCCGAGGATGCTATCGAATCTCATATCTTTGATAGGCTCAACAATAATGATGGGGAAAACATGAGCCTCGATAGCTTGTACGTAGCTCTAGAGAAGGTGACTGAAGACATGGCGTTGATTGAGAAAGAGGCCATGGAGATAAGGGAGACTCTGGAGTTCAACAATCAGCTGTTGCCCACAAAATCAACGCCTCATGCAGATTCCTCCAGATCTGTTTCTTCTTCTTCGATTGCACAGATAAAGAGCAGGATGGTGGGTTGTGACACACTGTTGCTTGAAATGAAGGATAAGCTCACTTCCGGTGCACGAGATCTGCAGACCATTCCCATTGTAGGGATGGGCGGATCAGGTAAGACTACTCTTGCCTTAAACATTTATCAAGACGGTCTCATTAAGGAGCATTTTGATATTCGTGCATGGGTTACCATCTCCCAAGAGTATAACATTTGACAAATTCTCATACAACTAACTGGACAACGAAATGAAGAATTGAGTGAGGGTGAATTGGGAGAAATGTTGCATAAGCGCCTGTATGGCAGAAAGTTCATAACTATATTAGATGATATGTGGAGCCTTGAGGCATGGGACCGGGTGAAGTGGTATTTACCGAACAATAAGAACGGTAGTAGAATAGTCATAACAACTAGGCTAACTACTTTGGCTTCAGCATTACCCTACTCTAAAAGCCTCGGGATGACACTTTTGGAGGATAATGATAGTTGGGAATTGCTATCGAAAACCGTATTTGGGGAAAAAGGTTTTTGTCCACTTGAATTGGAGGAAATAGGGAAGAAAATAGGAAGAAGTTGCAAAGGGCTTCCATTGTCAATTGTTGTGGTAGGGGGACTTTTAGCTAAGTCAGAACAATCAATAGAATCTTGGAAGCACATGGAGGAAAATTAAAATGCAATTGTGAATTTAGAGGATGATAAGCGTTGCTTAAAAACTTTGTACATGAGTTATAAGCAATTGCCAGTTCATTTAAAATCGTGCTTTCTCTATATTGGGATTTACCGTGAGGATCATGAGATTAAAGTATCCAAGCTCATCAAGTTGTGGGTAGCCGAGGGATTCCTGAAACCGGTAAATGGGAAAAGGCTAGAGGATGTAGGGAGGGCTTACCTAAAGGACCTAATTGATAGAAATCTAATTTTGGTTCATGAGTTGGGTAGCATAGGAAGCATAAAAAAGTGCAAAGTTCATGACTTGTTGAGAGACTTGTGCTTGAGAGAAGCTCAAAAGGAAGGGTTTTACACAGTATGCCCAGGACACGAGATAGATTATGTGATAAGCCGGGTTATTACGTCTCGTACTATGCATGAGATTACAGAGATAGATGTCATGCCGTCGTCTGTGCCTCGAGCTCGTTCTTTGATATTGAATGATAAATACAAGGAAGTACCTCCTCAACTTTTTAAGATGTTGAGGATAGTATGCTCTAGTATTACATCCGCCAAATTTGAAGAAAATGTGCACCAATTAGTTAACTTAAGGTTCTTTAAAGTATTTTTTAAAGTCAGTGAGCTCCCCAGTTTCAACGAGCTCCCCATTTCGATCTGGCTATTGTGGAATCTACAAACATTAATTGTAAACTCCACGTCCGTGTTTGCTGTCTCAAATGTCATTTGGCACATGTCTCATATTAGGCATCTTTTCATCAATAATTTGTATCTCCCAGATCCTCCTCCTAATGTCCAAGCTAATGACATTGTTTTGGCAAATCTGCAAAGCCTTGGGTGGATAAAGGATTTCACGTGTAGTGAACAAATGGTCAAGAGCATTCCCAATATCAGAAAGCTGAAAATATTTTATGAAGAAAGCGTAATTGATGATAGGTCTTGTCTCACCAATCTTGTCTATCTGGAAAAGCTTGAGTCGTTGAATTGCGTTTTCCTTCAATCGATGTGCCTAATTAACTTTCCACAGTCACTCAAGAGATTGACTTTGGATATCAGAGCATCCATATATTGTCAAGACATATTGGATAAGATTGGTGCATTGCCCCTTCTTGAGAAGCTAGTACTCAACAAGTTTTGGCCTTTGGAAGGGCGGTGGGAAACAACCGAAGGCCAGTTCCGCAGCCTCAAATTCTTGGCTCTTAAGGGGTGGAAAGGTATGCAAGTGTGGAAATCAGAAGCCTCTCACTTTCCAAGGCTTGAGCAACTTCTTCTTTATGGAGCCCATGATCTGGAGGAGATTCCTTTGGATTTTGCAGAAATATCTACTCTTAGACTGATTGACATCGATCGGTGCAATGTTTCTGTTGCGGAATCAGCTAAAAGAATATTAGAGGAACAAGAGACAATATATGGAGAGGAGGAAACAACCCTTCAAATTCAAGTTTACTCAAATGGAGATGATTATGATGCACTGAAGGGATTCGAGAGTCCTAATTTTCAGATTTTATCCTGTACCATCCTATAGTTGGGACCATCAATTGTTAGATCGTGAATCTGAATAGTTTGTAGAGATTGAAATGTATTCTGAAGCAAGAATCTTGAAATTTGAATTGAGGAAGAGAAATTCAAATGTGTAGATTGTATATGTTCTTATCCATTTTTATCACTCTCTGTTTGGATTTGAATACTTTATAAAACAAAAAAATTACTTCAAATTATTTTACGTGGATAAACTAATCCATTCTCTCCATCAATACTATCTTCGCCATTGTTAACATTCTGTACCAAACTTGAAGCTCCGTTTTTTGCCCAATAAAACGGCGTCATCTTTGATGGCAGCTGAAGATCGGGCTGTGTCAGTTACCAGTCACTTCAGACAAGCAAACATGTAAGTAAACATGGATTATCTCGATTTATGCTGCATTTTCTCTGCGATTGAAACCCTAAGAACTGAGGAATTTATCAGTTCGGGATTTTTGATTTGATTCTTCTTGTACAAGGAAATGTGGAACTGCCCTTATTCAAGTGATTTATTTCCTCAATTTGCTGAGAATTTGGAGGATTTAGATAGTTCCCCTTCCATTAAAATGCTGTCTGAGGTTGCTCGTAATGAAGGGATAGCCGTCGTCGGCGGTTCGATTCCTGAACGGAGTGATGGCCGGTTTTACAACACTTGCTTCGTCTTCGGCCCCAACAGGGAATTGTTAGCTAAGCACAGAAAAGTAAGCATTGATACAATACTCGTATTCAGTGGCATATTTGTAGATTCGATACAATACTCTTTTCGAAACACGTAGTTGAGTTGTTTGAAGCAATGATCGACTCCTGCAGGTACATCTGTTTGACTTTGATGCATACTTTCCGGGAGATGTAGCAGTCTACGAGTCGAATTCATTTTCAGCTGGAGCCGAGGCTACAGTAGTTGACACCGGTACTGGTTTGATTGAAATATTATTGCTGGTGTAGTCAGATTATGTATTTGCTTGTTCCATGAACTCAGTGCTGCACTTGTCTCTCTCTTTCTCTCTATGTATAGATGTTGGTCGGATTGGAATCGGTATTTGCCATGATATCCGTTTCCCCGAACTTGCAATGATATACAGAGCTAGAGGTCTTTCGTCTCCCTCTCAATATTTACCAAACAATATTGCTGTGATATATTTGCTTTCCGAATTCTTGATATGTGTAACATGATTGTCAGGTGCTCATTTGATATGTTACCCCGGAGCTTTCAACATGAGCACCGGTGAGGCTCTTTGGGAACTCGAGCAACGAGCAAGGCAAGTATTTTAAATCAGATTAGGGACTAGTGCTTTTTACTCTCTATATACACTCTAATTAATATTAATAGTAACAAATGCACTTTTATACTTTCATAGCCCAAATTGCAACTCCAAAAATTTAAGAACGAAGATTTAATACAAAAATTTTAGGATTGATAATTTCAAATTTTATAATAAGTATATACTAGTTTTTTTTTTTTTTTTTTTTTTAAATGGTGATGTTATTCGGCTATAATGTGGCTGGCCATAATTTAACATTTTTAATATTTTTTTAGTATCAATAATTTATATATTTAAGCCAAACTTTTTTAGATTATAAAAACCTCAAAAAGTGAATACTCCGTATTTTTTACGTATTTTTTAAAATTAACCCTTTAATTATTTGATAATTTTTACTATTTTAAAGAATTTGTTACCTTTTATCTAAAATAAAGAGAAAAATATGTAATTTTCGAGGAAATTTATTTTTAAATTAAAATATAAAAGTAATAAATTATAGTTATCATTTACTATTTTAAAATTACATATATTATGAAAAATGTCGCTGTGTGGCCGGCCACATTATGACCAAATAGCATTATTATTTTAAAAAAGATTCTAAATTTCAATTGTTAATTATATATATTATGATTGGATTTGTCATATTTTCGTTTATATAGTAGTAGATATTATTAAAGCAACTTAATTAGAAAGTGAACTAAGTTGGTTTAAGATGTGGAATCTTAATAATATAAAATCTTTCAATTATTTTTGTAGTAATTTATAACCAGATGTCCACTGCCCAACAACTTGGTGCCAAGACTAATGCACATTTGAATAAATAGTGGATATATATATTTTATGATTCAACTTGCAAAACAAGTGTAGTAAGTAAATATTGCAACAACCCCCTTTCGTGGTCTTCTATGGACACTAGAAAATTTTAATTAGGTGATATTTTATTTTTAATACGGAGTAGTTTCTTCGTCCCAATCATAGATGATACTTGTTGCAGACTTCAACTTAAAATACTCCCTCTTGAATTATGTAGAGTTTTACTTTGTTCAATGCAAGTAGTAGTTCCTCTTCGTCCCAATCATATAGTCTAATGCTTATTATATTACAACTTTCCATAATTAATTGAACAACTATACTTTATTTTATTTATGTCTGATTAATTAGTTTTGCGACGACCCTTTCCATCGTCTTCCCTATATCTATAATGTCAAGACTCTGAGAAATACTGAAAGAAGCACTCTGCAACTTTATTCAATACTCACTTTTGCACACTTTCAAACAACCATGGCGGCTTATGCAGCTCTTGTTTCTCTTGAGAATATCATACATAATCTCGAGCACCACTCTCGACCACCCTCCACAAGGAACAAGCTCATCTCCTCAATGAAAAGATTAATTTCCTCCAAGAATTTCTCCAACTCTATAATCCCACTCTCCCCTACAGTAAAGAAGCCGATCCATTGGAGACTCGCATTGCGCATGCAGCTTACGCAGCCGAGGATGCTATCGAATCTCATATCTTTCATAACCTCAACAATGAGGGCATCGCTGCTGCAGCTTATGAAGCCAAGGATGCTATCGAATCTCATATCTTTGATAACCTCAACAATGAGGGGCGGTGGAGCCAGAAATTTGAAATGGGGTGGTTTACGTGTAAGATGTGAGTTACTCGTTTTTTTCGCGTGGCTTACAATGAAAATTTTCGATAAAAATCAAAATTTAAAGAACTGATTACAATTTATTTATTTTTTAATTAGGGTGTGCTTTAGCCCATGGAGAGCAGCACTTCGCTCCGCCACTGTCAAATGGAAAGCAGCACTTGGCTCCGCCACTGTCAAATGGAGAGCAGCACTTGGCTTCTCCGCCACTGTCAACGATAGTGATGGGGAAAACATGAGCCTCGATAGCTTGTATGGAGCTCTAGAGAAGGTGACTGAGGACATGGCGTTGATCGAGAAAGAGGCCATGGAGATAAGGGAGACTCTGGAGTTCAACAATCGGCTGCTGCAAACAAAAGCAACGCCTCCTTCAAATTCCTCCAGATCTGCTGCTTCTTCGACGGCGACGATAACGAGTATGATGGTGGGTGCTGATGGTTTGTTGCTTGAAATGAAGGATAAGCTCACTTCCAATGCACGCGATCTGCAGACCATTCCCATCGTAGGGATGGGCGGATCAGGTAAGACTTCTCTTGCCTTAAACATTTATCAAGACGGTCTCATTAAGGAGCATTTTGATATTCGTGCATGGGTTACCATCTCCCAAGAGTATAACATTCGACAAATTCTCATACAACTTCTTACCCAACTAATTAGAAAACCAAATGAAGAATTAAGTGAGGGTGAATTGGGAGAAATATTACATAAGCACCTGTTTGGCAGAAAGTTCATAACTATATTAGATGATATGTGGAGCCTTGAGGCATGGGACGGGATGAAGAGTTATTTACCGAACAATAAGAACGGTAGTAGAATAGTCATAACAACTAGGCTAACAACTTTAGCTTCAACGTTATCCTACTCTAACAGCCTGGTGATGAAACTTTTGGGTGAGGACGATAGTTGGGATTTGCTCTCAAAGGTTGTATTTGGGGAAAATGGTTGTTGCCCTCCTGGATTAAAAGACATTGGGAAGAAAATAGGAAAAGGTTGCAAGGGGCTTCCATTGTCAATCGTTGTGGTAGGGGGACTTTTGGCTAAGTCGGAACAATCAATAGAATCTTGGGAGCACATGGAGGGGAATTTAAACGCAATTGTGAATTTAGAGGATGACGAGCGTTGCTTAAAAACATTATACATGAGCTATAAGCAATTGCCGGTTCATCTGAAACCATGTTTTCTCTACATGGGGATTTATCGTGAGGATTGCGTTATTCGTACCTCAGTGCTCCTTAAGTTGTGGGTTGCCGTGGGATTTCTAAAACCGGTAAATGGGAAAAGGTTAGAGGATATAGGACGGGATTACTTAAAGGACCTAATCCATAGAAATCTAATTTTGGTTCATGAGTTGGGAAGTATTGGAAGCATAAAAAATTGCAAAGTTCATGACTTGTTGAGAGACTTGTGCTTGAGAGAAGCTCAAAAAGAATGGGTTTACACTGTTTGCCCTGGATATGAGATAGATAATATGGTAAGCCGGATTGTTATGTCTCGTACTATGCATGAGATTATAGAGATAGATGCCATGTCGTCGTTTGCGCCTCGAGCTCGTTCTTTGATATTGAATGATGAATATAGTGAAGTACCACCTCACATTTGTAAGAAGTTGAGGATAGCATGCTCTACATTCACATTTGACGAATTCGAAGAAAATGTGCACCAATTAGTTAACTTAAGGTTCTTTAGAGTATTTTTTAAAGTCAGCGAGCTCCCCATTTCGATCTGGCTATTGTGGAATCTACAAACATTAATTGTAAACGAGTTCTCGTTCATGTTTACGGTGCCAGATGATATTTGGCACATGTCTCATCTTAGGCATATTGAGATCACTAATTTCTATCTCCCAGATCTTCCTCCTAATGTCCAAGCTAATGACATTAATGTTTTGGCAAATCTGCAAAGCCTCGGGCGGATAAAGGATTTTACGTGTAGTGAAGAAATGATCAAGAGAATTCCCAATATAAGATATTTGAGAATATATTATGATGAAGGAGTTGATGATAGGTTTTGTCTCACCAATCTTGAATGTCTGAACAAGCTTGAGTCGTGGAATTGCACTTTTTATCAATCAATTTGCCTAATTAACTATCGACGGTCACTCAAGAAATTGACTTTGCATATAAGAATATCCATGTGTTGTCAAGACATATTGGATAAGATTGGTGCATTGCCCCTTCTTGAGAAGCTCAAACTCGTCCAGTTTACGACTTTGGAAGGGCAGTGGGAAACAACCGAATTCCGCAGTCTCAAATTCTTGGGTCTTTACTGGTTGGAAGGACTGAAAGTATGGAAATCGGAAGCCTCTCATTTTCCAAAACTTGAGCAACTTCATCTTTCAAGAGTGTATAATCTGGAGGAGATTCCTTCAGATTTTGTAGAAATATCCACACTTAAACTGATTTACATCGATGTGTGCAATGTTTCTATTTTGGAATCGGCTAAAAGAATATTAGAGGAACAAGTGGCAATATATGGAGAGGAGGAAACAACCCTTCAAATTCAAGTTCGCATCTCAAGAGATCAATATGAAGCACTGGAGGGATTCAAGAGTCCTAATTTTCAGTTTACAATATATTGACGACTTGGTGACAAATTACGGTAAGAGTAAAGAAATTTCAGATTTTCATCCTAATTAATTAATTATATTTTCATTTCATTTCACAGATGAATCGATTGTGCAGGGAGGCCAGGTACGTAGCTGCATGGGAAAAAGTGACAAAATAAACCCCCACGGGGGAAGAAGGTTCTAAGCCACGGCGTCGTCCTATCCTATGGAAGTAACGACTCCTCCGTCGCTGCCGCCGTAAGCTCCCTAAATTTACGTCGCTCCGAATGACTAGTGCCAGCGCATAGTTTGATGTGAATTTCTTCAATCTCAGGTCCGAAAATGTGTACAAGGATCCCGACGATGGCCGCCAGTGCTTCTTGCTTGAGCTCGAATTCATTCAGTGCCTTGCTAATCTCACCTACATTCATTGTACGCAACTCATTCGCTCTTAATTGACAAGTTGTTAGTATCTCGTTTCAGTGTAGAAAGGTAACTTTAATTTGATGCGCTGTGTATGTGAAATTCGATGCTGTGACCTAAAATTAACCGAGGTAGCTAGTGTGACGAACAGACTTTAAACGTGATCATTCATTCAATTCTGGGAAGGCATATATCAGACTGCAATGTCTGTATATAAGTAAAAGTAAGAGTGCTTGATTTTTGTTTGGTAGTTGATTGGAAGCTGGTATTTAGGTGATTTGGCTTGATGGTTCTAAGTTGA
Organism: Thymus quinquecostatus; assembly: GCA_024222315.1. NCBI lineage: Eukaryota > Viridiplantae > Streptophyta > Magnoliopsida > Lamiales > Lamiaceae > Thymus > Thymus quinquecostatus. The sequence goes on from CM044173.1 coordinate 1,954,784, forward strand.
TTGAGTTGGCTGAAGTTGGCGATTGAAGGCTTCGGTCTGAAATTCTTGTCGAATGCAAAATGGTTTCGTTCCAAATAAGAAAGTGCATGCTTGAAAGTTTAACTCTGTTCTAGTGTTAGACCACAAAATGGTTTCGTTCCAAATAAGAAAGTGCATGCTTGAAAGTTTAACTCTGTTCTAGTGTTAGACCACTTAATTACTAATATGTATGGATGTTTAAATATGTGCGCATGCACTCTTGTAGTTTATTACTTCCTGTTGAGTCGAGAGATCAGCCGAATTCAGATTTTGTTGGAGGAAGAGAGATTTGTACTTGGAAATATGATCTGTCGAGTCGAGGATTGTTATTACTCATTTACTTGCAGTGCACAAAAGATCTTCGTAGATCGATTTTAGTATTGCAATAGCAATGTTTGTCTCGAATTTCGAGTATATGATGTATTCCCTAATCTCTAAAATGTGTAGCAATCTCAAATTTAACAGAGCTTTAGCATGCATGGTGTAGAGTTGGAAAAGAATTTGTAGTTCCATATTATATGCGATTGAAGGCTTCTATGATTGACTATGCTACATAGTTCCGTGATTACTGGAGGTTTTCTCTATCCATCGTATAATCTGTTATTCGATTTTTGGCTCCGTTCAGTGTAGATTTAGCTCATTGCCTCTTCTTTCTCGAGCTTCTACAAAATGCCAACTTCAGAAATGCAATGGTACATCCTGCAAACAAGGTCTTATAGGGGGGGTAGAGAAAAGGATAAGAAAGTAGCCTAGCCTCCTTTAGTTGGGATTGGGACCATCATATCACTAGATTATGAATCTGAATATTCTGTAGAGATTGAAATGTATTCTGAAGAATTGAGTTTTTGTCTACTGTATTTGAATTCAGGAAGAGAAATTCACATGTGTAGATTAGATTGTATGTTCTTATCCATTATCTCCCCCATTGCTAAGATTTTGTGCCGGAATTAAAAACGACGTCGTCCTTGATAATAGCTGAAGATCGGGCTGGGAATGTTGGGCCTAATTTCTTGCGGGATTCTATAGTAACAAATGTTCTTTTTTACCCCAAAATTATATGCCAAAATGCAACTCTAAAAATTTAAGAACAAAGATTTGATACAAAATTATTAGGTTCGATAATTTCAAATTTGTGATAAGTATATAGTGCTTTTTCAAAATCTAATTCACTTGATGATTATATATATTATGAATGGTGCCAAGGCTAATGCATCTTTCTTAGTCTTCCTCATCCATCTTTGAGAATTTACAACCACTCATGGCGGCTTATGCAGCTCTTGTTTCTCTTGAGACTATCATACATAATCTCGAGCATCACTCTCGCCCTCCGATTACCCTCCACAAGGAACAAGCTCATCTCATCACTCAAAAGCTTATTTTCTTCCAAGAATTTCTCCAACTCTATAATCCCACCCTCCCCTACAGCAAAGAAGCGGATCCTTTGGAGGCTCGCACTGCGGGTGCAGCTTACACAGCCGAAGATGCTATTGAATCCCATATCTTTGATAAGCTAAACAATAATGGTGATGGGGAAAACATAAGCTCTGATGGCTTGTACAGAACTCTGGAGAAGGTGACTGAAGACATGACGTTGATCGAGAAAGAGGCCATGGAGATCAAAGAGGCTTTGGAGTTCAACAATCAGCTGCTGCAAACAAAATCAATGCCCCCTTCAGATTCCTCCAGATCGGCTGCTTCTTCGAGTGCGAAGATAAAGAGTGTGATGGTGGGTGTTGATGATTTGTTGCTTGAAATGAAGGATAAGCTCACTTCCAGCCGTCCTGATCTGCAGATCATTTCCATCGTAGGGATGGGCGGATCAGGTAAGACTACTCTTGCCTTGAACATTTATCAAGACGGTCTTATTAAGGAGCATTTTGATATTCGTGCTTGGGTTACCATCTCTCAAGAGTATAGCATTCTAACAATCACGATATCATCACAAAGACTAAGCCTTGGTTGCTTCACTGTTGAATCAGTTAGGTGAGATTGTTGCCACCACAGGACATGATGAAGCAGTCGTTATTGCTGAAGTCGATTATTCTGCACTTGAGGTCACGAGGTAACGAGCCGAATCCTATCTTCGATCTTTATTTCTGAACTTAACAAGTAACTTTTAATGGTGTTAGGGAGAGCCTCCCCATTCTGAAGCAAATGCGTGAGGATGTTTATAATGTGTTCAATCTTTTTTAGCGTTTGGATTTGATATTTCATTTCATAAGTGCATTTGGGCTTTTTATTGAAAGGCCCATTATCTATATTACAAATGGGCTTTCGGCCCAACCCTCTATCTCCGTCCTGCCTAATTTGATACGTTACTTAAATATATATGAGGTACGTATAAAACAATAAAAAACGTCGAACTCATGGAATCTAAAAATTGTAAATTTGGATATAATATAGAATGGTCTTTATCTTGGCGCCCGTAGTTTGTATTCGCCTCGCGACATTAAATTGACGGCTTTTCTCCGTCCATGTCCACAAGAAGTAAATCACTACAACGTCAATAATCAGTAGTAGAAACGTACGTTAAATATGTTTAAGGTGGGTAGAAAGCATTTCCGGCCTAAATTATTGCACTACATGTGTTTCGTTACAAATTGAGTTCCAAATAGTGTCAGTAATTGGAGGCCTCATTTCATAAACGAAAGGGACTTATCAAATTAATATATACTACCTTCGGTCCGTCTAAGTAGGTTGGTTTCTAATACTGGGAATCATAATATGAGCCAATAGATTTCCACCCTCTCTACAAGTTCGAGCTTTTAGATGAGACGGAGTTCTATCATGGTATCAGAGCCTTCAGAAAAATGCTGAGGTCCTGTGTTCGAATCCCACTGAAAGCAACTCCACCCATATTAAAAATGTGCACTTGTTGGGCCTCCTACCCAGAGGGTAGAGTTGAAAATTGAGCCCACAAGTGAGGGGGAGTACTGGGAATCATAATATGAGCCAATAGATTTCCACCCTCTCTACAAGTTCGAGCTTTTAGATGAGACGGAGTTCTATCATCTAAATGGAACACAAACTAAGTAAAGTGGGTATAAAGGGTGATGTGATGGAGATGTGATGGTAAATTAGAGTTTAATTTAATTTAAAATATTAAACCTACTCACATGGAGATGTAATTAAAATTAATTAAGTGTGATGTAGATGGTGATGTGATGTTAATTTTTTGCCATAAAAGGAAAGGAGTCTAATATACGGGATGTCCCAAAAAGGAATAACAGTCTACTTAAACGGACCGGAGGTAGTATTGTTTGTTCAGTTTTTCATTTGTACTCCGTACTATTTATCTTTCAAATCTATCAATTTGAACTTCTTTGTCTCCTCATATATAAATCTCTAGCATAATTATCGAGATCGGCAAATTCCGAACTAGAGATCCTAACAGAGCTCATCTCTTTTCAGTTCCGATTAGTGTACGCTCGAGCGGTTTCTCACGGCATTCTTATATTCTTATTAATTCTTATTAGAGAAGAGGCTGAGCAACACTTTTGATTTTGTTGCATTGTATGCAGTTTCAAGAAATATGATAGATGGACCCACATGTAAAAAAGTCATTTGTTCAAACCACAAACGAAAAACCACATCCAGAATAAATCTTTATTTTCTTATCCACAAAATTACGCAACTTTAACATTATCCACATACAGTATAAGGTTGAGATTATTTTTTCCCTTCATAGTCTTCATCTTCCATCTTTGAGAATTTACAACCACTCTTCATTTTTCAATTTTCTGCAACTCAACAAACAGTTTCAAAACAACCATGGCGGCTTATGCAGCTCTTGTATCTCTTGAGACTATTATACATAATCTCGAGCATCACTCTCGCCCTCCTATTAACCTCCACAAGGAACAAGCTCATCTCCTCAATGAAAAGATTAATTTCCTCCAAGAATTTCTCAAAGTCTATAATCCCACTCTCCCATACAGCAAAGAAGCGGATCCTTTGGAGGCTCGCATCGCTGCTGCAGCTTATGAAGCCGAGGATGCTATCGAATCTCATATCTTTGATCAGTTCAACAGTAATAGCAATGGGGAAAACATGAGCTCTCATGACTTGTACGAAGCTCTAGAGAAGGTGACTGAAGACATGGCGTTGATCGAGAAAGAGGCCATGGAGATAAGGGAGACTCCGCAGTTCAACAATCAGCAGCTGCAAACAAAATCAACGCCTCTTGCAGATTCCTCCGGCTCTGCTACTTCATCGACTGCGAAGATAAAGAGTATGATGGTGGGTGCTGATGATTTGTTGCTTGAACTCAAGGATAAGCTCACTTCCAATGCACGCGATCTGCAGACCATTCCCATCGTAGGGATGGGCGGATCAGGTAAGACTACTCTCGCCTTAAACATTTATCAAGACACCCTCATTAAGGAGCATTTTGATATTCGTGCATGGGCTACCTTCTCCCAAGAGTATAACATTCGACAAATTCTCATACAACTTCTTACCCAACTAATTAGAAAACCAAATGAAGAATTGAGTGAGGGTGAGTTGGGAGAAATGTTGCATAAGCACCTGTATGGCAGAAAGTTCATAACTATATTAGATGATATGTGGAGCCTTGAGGCATGGGACGGGGTGAAGAGCTATTTACCAAACAATAAGAACGGTAGTAGAATAGTCATAACAACTAGGCTTACAACTTTGGCTTCAACATATCCAACTCTAACAGCCTGGGGATGAAACTTTTGGGTGAGGACGATAGTTGGGATTTGCTCTCAAAGACCGTGTTTGGGGAAAAGGCTTGCCCTCTTGAATTAGAGGACATTGGGAAGGAAATAGGAAAAAGTTGCAAGGGGCTTCCATTGTCAATCGTTGTGGTAGGAGGACTATTAGCTAAGTCGGAACAATCAATAGAATCTTGGGAGCACGTGGAGGATAATTTAAATGCAATTGTGAATTTAGAAGATGACGAACGTTGCTTAAAAACATTGTACATGAGCTATAAGCAATTACCAGTTCATCTGAAACCATGTTTTCTCTATACGGGGATTTATCATGAGGATTACGTTATCCATACCACAGAGCTCATCAGGTTGTGGGTAGCCGAGGGATTTCTAAAACCAGTAAATGTGAAAAGGCTAGAGGATGTAGGACGGGCTTACTTAGAGGACCTAATTGATAGAAATCTAATTTTGGTTCATAAGTTGGGTAGTATGGGTAGCATAAGAAAGTGCAAAGTACATGACTTGTTAAGAGACTTGTGCTTGAGAGAAGCTCAAAAAGAAGGGTTTTACACTGTCTGCCTAGGATACAAGATATATGATAGGGTAAGCCGGATTGTTATGTCTCGTACTATGCATGAGAGTATAGAGATAGATGCCATGTCGCCGTCTGTGCCTCGAGCTCGTTCTTTGATATTGAATCATGAATATAGGGAGGTAGCACCTCGCATATTTAGGAAGTTGAGGATAGCATGCTCCGTATTTACATCCGACGAATTCGAAGAAAATGTGCACCAATTAGTTAACTTAAGGTTCTTTAGAGTATTTTTTAAAGTCAGCGAGCTCCCCAGTTTCAACGAGCTCCCCATTTCGATCTTGCTATTGTGGAATCTACAAACATTAATTGTAAACGAGCACACCTCCTCGTTCATGTTTACTGTTCCAAATTTCATTTGGCACATGTCTCATATTAGGCATCTTGATATCAATAATTTATATCTCCCAGATCCTCCGCCTAATGTCCAAGCTAATGACATTGTTTTGGCAAATCTGCAAAGCCTCGGGTGGATAAAGGATTTCATGTGTAGTGAACAAATGATCAAGAGAATTCCCAATATCAGAATTCTGAAAATATTTTATGATCAAAGAGTCAATGATAGGTTTTGTCTCACCAATCTTGAATGTCTGAACAAGCTTGAGATATTGAAGTGCAATTTCACTCAATCAACGTGCCTAATTAACTTTCCACAGTCACTCAAGAAATTGACTTTGGATATCAGAGTATCCATATATTGTCAAGACATATTGGATAAGATTGGTGCATTGCCCCTTCTTGAGAAGCTCAAACTCATCAATCTTAGCACTCTCGAAGGGCAGTGGGAAACAATCGAAGGCCAGTTCCGCAGTCTCAAATTCTTGGGTCTTTACTGGTTGAAAGGTATGCAAGTATGGAAATCAGAAGCCTCTCACTTTCCAAGACTTGAGCAACTTCATCTCTTTGGAGTACGTGATTTGAAGGAGATTCCTTCAGATTTTGCAGAAATACCTACTCTTAGACAGATTAACATCAAATTTTGCTATATTTCTGTTGTGGAATCGGCTAAGAGAATATTAGAGGAACAAGAGGCAATATATGGAGAGGAGGAAACAACCCTTCAAATTCAAGTTATCCTCTCAAGGAAGGAACATGCAACACTGGAGGGATACAAGAGTCCTAACTTTCAGTTTACATTATATTGACGACATGGTGACAAATTACGGTATGAGTAACGAAAATTCCAGATTTGGTTTAAATTCATCCCAATTAATTATATTTTCATACCATTCCACAGATGAATCGATTGTGCAGGCTGCCAGGTACGTGTAGAGCTGCATGGCGAAAAAGTGACAAAATAAACCCCAACGGAGGAATAAGGTTCTAAGCCATGGCATCCGATCCTATGGAAGTAACGACTCCTCAGTCCCCGCCGTAAGCTCCTTAAATTTAAGGAGCTCCGAATAATTAGTGCCAGCGCATAGTTTGATGAGAAATTCTTGTCGAATGCAAAATGGTTTTTCGATTCCATAAGAAAGTGCTTGAAATTTTAACAACTCTGTTCTAGTGTTAGACCACTTACTAATATGTATGTAGGTATGTTTATATATGTGCGCACTCGTGTAGTTTATTACTTCCTGTTGAGTCGAGAGATCAGCTAACTCGGTAAACGTTGAATCTAAATTCAGATTTTGTTGGAGGAAGAGAGATTTGTACTTGGAATTTGATCTGTCGAGGATTTTTGCCAATGATGATCGGGTGATGGTTATTTTAGTAAGTTATAATATGCGCTTGAACGCTTTCTATGAGTGATTATGCTACATCGTACTCTGTTAATTGATTTTTGCCTCCGTTCCGTGCAGATTTAGCTCAAATTAGGTACTTCGAAGACGAGGCCTTTATGGGATACCTGGAATGTCATGAGCATTGGCAAAGGCCTGAGTAGTTAAAGTTTATTATGTGAGTAGTTAATCCTTTCCAAATTCAAGTCTCCACTTTTCAATGCAAAATGTGATCTTGTTTATTCTATAAGCCATATAAAAAGCATAGCAATGTTTAATTTGCTCAATGATTATTAGATTGCAGGTATCCTCATTGGCATTGCCTCTCTTTTAGAATCCTATGTAACCATTTTGTGTTTTGTTCTTGCTTTGCTTGTAGGAACAATTTTAATTAGAAACATCAACCGGTTGAAGCACATTCTTCCGAAGCCTCATGCATGGCAGCTGCTGCTTCCACAATCCCTCCTCCTCCCCCTCAGGCTCTGTCGCCTGTGCAGTACGAATCAAGTTTCGCGAAAAACGACTTGAATATTCTGTACCATCCTTTTGTTGGACCACCAACCGTTAGATCGTGAATCTGAATTTTTCTGTAAAGATTGAAATGTAATCTGAAGAATGTGTTTTTGACAAGAATCTTGAATTTGAATTCAAGAAGAGAAATTCACATGTTTTTAATCTCTGTTTGGATTTGAATCCATTAATAGCAAATGGCATTTCCACTCGTGATTCAATACAAAAGTTCTTCATATTATTTTACTTGGATAAACTCAAGCTTGCATTTTTTTTATTTATAGTTGACTGACAAAAGCACAGAGAGGTGAGGTGAGGATTCTCTAAACTAGAGAGAGAGAGTGTGTGCAAGAAAGCAACAGCAGAGAAATCAAGCTGGTAGTTGACTCGTTAATCAGCTGAGGATGCAAGGAATCGGCAAGGTAAATCCATTGTTAACATTCTGTACCAAACTTGAAGTTCTGTTTTTTGCCCTAATTAAACGGCGTCGTCTTTGATGCGATGATTCAGTTTTTTTGGTTCAGCTTGAATGAAATGGTGGGAAAGGCCTCAAGAGTGCACTATCTGTATAATGTTAAAGGGGGGTGTTTGATTTATCTAGTTTGAGGGCTAGTTGATTAAAAGGCGGAACTTTGATGATTCGGTACGTTCGATAGGTCTACGATTGATGATTGGGTTGGCTGCCGTTGGCTTGGATTGAGTGCAAAATACCTTCGGTCCCTTGAGAAAGTGCTTGCGGTTGTAAAATTAGTACTGCCATTTAATCTCTCTGTTTATATATATGTGCACTCGTTCACATATTACTTCCTATGAAGTCTATAGATCAGATAGCTTGGAAAATGCTTGATATTAGGGGATACTTCGAACCCAAATTAAGATTTTGTTGGAGAGATTCATATTTGGAACTTGATCTGTCGTTATTATTCACTTCTTTCCAGTGCGCAAAGCCTTTCATTGACTGTAGTAGTACTGCAATATATTTGCCAGCAACATCTCAAGAATATGGTCTTATTCGGTCTTATTCCCTAATCTCTAAAATGTGTTGCCAATGGGAATTTACACATTTCCTTTGAATTCAGTAGAGCTTTAACGTGCATGGTGTAGACTGTAGAGTTTGTTAGGATTTCAGTGTCGGGAAAGGGTGTTTTCGACCGACTTGGGGATGGTTATTTAAGTAAATTATACAGTATATGTTTCTATGATTGACTTTGCTACGTAGTTCCATATTAGCTGGAGGTTTCAGTATCTTGGTGTTTTCTCTCCATCGCATGACGCATATTGTATTGCGTGCTTGTAGTCTTCAACTTCTATTCATTATGTATTTCATAAGTATGATTATATCCTTGCTTAATTGTTGTTGTAGCTTAGGTTTTCTCGTAAAAGTTAATCTCACAAGATCGGATACTTGCATTATCAGCTCTCTTGTCCTCTTTCCCTTTTCTTTTGGTCTGTTCATATTTGAATATATTTTCTACTCCCTCCATCCGTTTACCCTTTATGATACGTTTTACTATTTCATAGTATATATATATTCAGAAACACATCATTTCTAAAGGCACAGATGGAGTATCGTGTGTGTGTGTGTTGAGCTATACTCCTTTTATTTGACTTTTGCCTTCATTCAGTGCAGATTTAGCTCAAAATAGGTACTTCGAAGATGAGGCCTTTATCGGATACCTTAAATATCTTCAGTATTGGCAAAGGCCTGAGTACTTAAAGTTTATTATGTGAGTTAATCCTTTCCAAGTTCAAGTCTCCACTTTTCTTATCTTCAGCTCATTTTGCAATGCAAAAAGTTATTTTATTTATTCTATAAGCCATAAAAATGCATAGCAATCTTTAGTTTGTTCGTTTACGATTTTAGATACTTATCGTTGCTCGTTTTGCAGGTATCCTCACTGCCTCTTCTTTCTCGAGCTTCTGCAAAATGCCAACTTCAGAAATGCAATGGCACATCCTGCAAACAAGGTCTTATATCATCAACTCTTGAATTTCTCCTTTTTTCCGACTCCTTGTGAATAATGCTCCAAGTCTCTTTAAGATTCTATATAACAATTGTGTGTTGTGTTCTTGGTTGTACGAGCTAGCTCACAGGCAACAATTTTACTTCTGGAAGAACTATAGAAACAACCGGTTGAAGCACATTCTTCCGAAGCCACTCCCTGAAGCTTCCGCCAACATAACCCCAACTCCTCCGGCATTGCCACCGACAGTGACCATGGCAGCTGCTGCTGCTTCCTCAATCCCTCCTCCTCCTCCGCCTCAGGCTCCGTCGCCTATGCAGTACGGGTCTAGTTTTGCAAAAAACGACCCGAGAAACAGTGGGGTCGAGAAAAGGAAGAGGAAGTAGCTTCCTTTATTTTGAATATTGTAGTGAATCAATGGAGAATGGTACTGGAAGAGTTGAAGGCATGAGCATGGAGAATACGCAGAAAGAAGGAGTGGTTGAAGATGGTGCTGTGAGGAAGAAGACCAAACTGAAGAAGTAGAATTTTTCCCTGTTATTTTGTTGTCAATGGGACTCGATCCCTTTATCTTTGTAATAAGTGAGATATAATCTCAACCGTTGATTCTATCTAACGGTTGAGATTAGAGTTTCATTACTAGAAGAAACGCTATCACGTTTCTTGTTACTGTATTAGTTAGTTAATTAGGTATAAATACTGTATTAGTTAGTTTGTGATAGTGTGATGTGGAAACTGATTTTCCATTTTTGAATTGAAAGATTTTTCTCCCGTTTTCTACTTTCTCTTTCTACTTCAGTTCTTATATGGAGATTGAGCTCCATTTTCTTCATGGTATCAGAGCCATTGTTAGGGTTTTCGATTGATTTTCATCTGTATTTTTCGATTAAGCTTGAAAACAATGGTGAAGCAACAACGTCTCAATTTTGAGAAGTTGAAGAACGAAGAACAGGGTGAATCGTCCAATAATGGACGATTCAATCCTGAGTTGAAGCCGCGTTTTGTTCCTGAGAGGACACCACCGCGAGTAGTAGGTGGAGCTGATGATGACGGAGATGGATCCGGTGGAGAAGGAAGAGGTCGAGGAAACGAGGATCGAGGAAATGAAGACCTTCCGATAGGTTTTACAGCTCGGCAAATCGGAGAGATTCTCTATTTGCCGCCATCAGATCATCCTGGCATCCAGATTGTGAGTGCTCAGCTTACAGCAACAAACTTCATCAACTGGAGCAGATCTGTTCGTCGTGCACTTGCAGCTCGCTCTAAACTGGAATTCATTAATGGTACGCTTACAGAACCTCCTCCTGCTTCTCGGTATTATACTCAATGGTTGAAGGTGGATTGTATGGTATCTACCTGGATTACAAATTCAATTTCTAAGGAATTTGTGAATGCTTTTACTCACATTGATTCTACTGCAAAACTGTGGAGAGCTATAAATTTGAGGTTTGGTAGGAAGAATGGACCAAAGATATATAGACTGCAAAAACAGATCTATAAGTTTTCTAAGGGATCTCAAAGTGTTTTGGAGTATTTTAACAACCTAGTGAGTCTGTGGGATGAATTAGATGTTGTATTGCCTCCACTTGATTGTATATGCACTGCTAGAGGCACTATTGTAGCTAGAGAAGAGCAACAACGTTTGGTTAAGTTTTTGGAAGGGTTAAATGACAAGTATGAATCTGTTATAGATCAGATTATGATGTTAGATCCCTTGCCTGACTTGGAGAAGGCATATGCATTGATTGTGCAAGTGGAAGAAAGGAAAATGATGAATACAGTTAATGAGAATGAAGGATACTTGAGCATGAATGTGAATCAAGTAGGAAAAGGATTCTATGATAATACAGGAGGTACTAAGGGAGGACCTTACAAGCCAAGACTGTCCAAGGAAGATAGGAAGAAGTTGAGATGCTCACATTGTCATGAGAATGGGCATGAGGCAGATACTTGTTTCAAGTTACATGGAGTACCAGATTGGTACAAGAGGTTTAAGGAAAATAGACAGCAGCAAGCACGGATCAACTATGCTGAGAATGAGGATGATGGACAGTCTTCACATAGTGGTGGAGAGGGAAAAGAGAATATTGATATGAGCAAGGTTATTCAGACAGAAATTGCCAAATACATGAGTAGTTACTTGCAGCAGGGAGGTGGTAATTTTGCTAAGAGTGATGTGAACATGGTTCATGAAGCAACTGTGAAGAGTACACCCTTTGAGGGGCATTATGCTTTCAGCATCCTGTCAAGCATGGATAGAACTGTATGGGTTGTGGATTCAGGTGCTAGCACACACATTTGTTCTACTCTTGAGCTATTCAGCAGTGTGTATTTGTTGGAGAAGCCAGTGATTGTTCACCTTCCTGATGGATCAACTAGAATAGTTAAAACTGGAGGGAAAGTGAGATTGAACAAGGATATAGTGCTGATTAATGTGCTTTATATTCCAGGGTTCACTCACAATTTGTTGTCAGTAGCACGGCTTATCACTGATTTTGGTATCAAATGCATTTTCTATCAAAGTCATTGTGTCTTCCAGAGAGACAATTCAGATCAACTGTTGGGAGTTGGAAGGATGAAAGGAAATCTGTATATTATCAACTCCACTACTGAGACCTATCATGTGAATTTCTTCAATACAAAGAAGATGACATTGATGGAGTGGCACATCTATTTAGGACATCCTTCCTATACAGCCATGTCACACATGGATCTTCTGGATAAACAAAGGTTATTATTGGAAAAGGATGCTATTGAGGGATGTGAAATCTGTTTGCAAGCTAAACAGGCAAGACTTCAGTTTCCTGTGTTGAATAAAAGAACATCTTCTTTATTTCAGCTTGTGCATGCAGACTTGTGGGGCCCTTACTCAGAGGACAATATATGTGGGGTTAAGTATATGTTGACTTTGGTTGAAGATCATAGTCGTATGATCTGGATATATTTGTTGACTGGAAAAGAGCAAGTTGCAGAGATTCTCAGGATTTACATCAATATGATCAAGACTCAGTTTCATATTCCTATTCAGCAGTTTAAGACAAATAATGAGAGTGAATTTGTTAACAGATTTGTGCATAAGTTGTTCACAGATAATGGGATTTTACATCAGAGATCATGTAAGTACACTCCACAACAAAATGGTGTAGTGGAAAGGAGGCACATAATTTTACTCAACACAGCCAGAGCACTGATGTTTACTAGTGGTTTGTCCAGAAAATTTTGGCCTTATTCTTTACTTACTGCCACATGGCTAGTAAACAGGGTGCCAAGCAGAGTCTTAGAGTGGGGATGCCCATATGAAATTCTGTTCAAACAGAAACCAGACTTTGGACTTCTTAGGCCATTTGGATGCTTGGCCTTTGCAGTGGATTTAACTCCTACTCGAGGTAAATTTGATAGTAGAAGCATCAAGTGTGTATTCTTAGGATATGATGCTCATTACAAGGGATTTACTTTATATGATCTCTCTTCTCATAAAATATTTACATCTAGAGATGTGAAGTTTTTCCCTGAAAAATATCCTTTCAAACAAACTGAAACACCTTCACTTTCTTTGCCTGATATTAGTGAGCCATCTAATGTTACATTGCCTGCCACTAATAATGATTGTTTTGTGCCCCCTTCTACAGATGATGAGAATCATGTAGAGCCTTCATCACTGCATGATGATTCAGCTACAATTTTTTTCCCTGAATCTGACTCAGTGATGGGTGATACTCATCCTAGTGAAATAGAAGAGGGTGAGCTTCCTACTACTGATATCCCAGATATATCTCCATCTACCACTATGGAACAAGGTACCTTACCTTCTCATGTAGTTGAGGGTAGGAATCGTAGGCCACCTACTTGGATGCAAGATTATGTTTGCAATATGGTTACTGGTTCCCATTTGGGTATCAATTCTTCTTGTCTTACTCATCCTACTTTTCCCTACACTGTTTCTCCTGCTTTGTCCTCTTCATATACTACATATCTCTTTAATTTGTCCATGGTTACTGAACCTAGATCTTATAAAGAGGCATGTACTACTGCTGAGTGGGTAGAAGCAATGGATAGGGAATTGGAGGCTTTACATAAGAATAAAACCTGGGAGATTTGTGATCTGCCTCCTGGAAAGCATCCTATAGGATGTAAGTGGGTTTATAAAGTGAAGCTCAATCCTAATGGAACAGTAGAAAGGTATAAGGCTAGGTTAGTGGCTAAGGGCTACAACCAAGAGTATGGTATTGACTACACTGAAGTCATCTCACCTGTAGCTAAGATGGTTACTGTGAGATTTATTTTTGCCATTGTTGCTGCTCATCAATTCATCAAATTGATGTCAATAACGCATTTCTCCATGGTTTCCTTAAGGATGAGATATATATGTGCCTTCCACCTGGTTTGCATACTGCAGAGTCTAATAAAGTGTGTAGATTGGTGAAGAGCCTCTATGGTTTGAAGCAAGCATCCAGGGAGTGGAATGCTGAGTTCACCAAGAAGCTTCGCATTTGGTTTCATCCAATCTCAAAGCGATCACTGCTTGTTTACTAAGGGCACAGGTGCAGAATTTCTTTGTCTTCTTGTGTATGTGGATGATGTTCTTATTGTTGGTCCAAGGGAGGAGAATATTGCTGCACTTAAGAAGTTTCTTGATGATGCTTTTTCCATTAAGGATCTAGGCCATGCTAGGTTCTTTCTTGGCATGGAGATTGCTCGTAGTTCCAGTGGAATTATTCTTAATCAAAGGAAGTACATACTGGATATAGTTTCTTCTGCAGGGCTCATTGGATGTAGGCCTGCTTTGACTCCATTTCCTCCTGGCATTACACTCTCTAGGAAGGATGGAGATTATTTGGCAGATCCTGAACCTTATCGCAGATTTGTTGGGCAGTTGCTTTACCTTAATCTCACACGCCCAGATATTTCTTATGCAGCTCAACAATTAAGTCAGTATGTAGCTCGTCCTACTACAGTTCACTGGAATACTGCTCTCCATGTGCTGCGTTATCTCAAAGGGAGTCCATCCTTTGGAGGTTTCTATTCTTCAACATGCAATTTTCAGCTGAGAACCTATTCAGATGCAGACTGGGGCACTTGTGTGGATACACGGCGCTCTCTTTCTGGGTATTGTGTGTTTTTGGGAGATGGACTTCTATCATGGCGTTGCAAGAAGCAACAGACTGTTGCTTCCTCCACAGCAGAAGCAGAGTATAGGTCTATGAGCCTCACTACTCGTGAGCTTTTGTGGATCACTTATCTCCTTCAAGATCTTCAAGTTCCTGTGCATCTTCCCATTCCTTTGTGGTGTGACAATCTTGCTGCAATCCATATCACCAAAAACAGCATGTTTCATGAAAGGACCAAGCATATAGATATGGATTGTCATATCATTCGGGAACGGTATGTATCTGGCTTTCTGACTCCTACCGTTGTTTCTTCCACTCTTCAATTGGCAGACTTTTTCACAAAGGCTTTAGCTTCTCCCCGTTTCAAGTCTTTACTGTCCAAGCTTGGATTGGTGGATATACACCAACTCCAGCTTGAGGGGGTGTAGTGAATCAATGGAGAATGGTACTGGAAGAGTTGAAGGCATGAGCATGGAGAATACGCAGAAAGAAGGAGTGGTTGAAGATGGTGCTGTGAGGAAGAAGACCAAACTGAAGAAGTAGAATTTTTCCCTGTTATTTTGTTGTCAATGGGACTCGATCCCTTTATCTTTGTAATAAGTGAGATATAATCTCAACCGTTGATTCTATCTAACGGTTGAGATTAGAGTTTCATTACTAGAAGAAACGCTATCACGTTTCTTGTTACTGTATTAGTTAGTTAATTTGGTATAAATACTGTATTAGTTAGTTTGTGATAGTGTGATGTGGAAACTGATTTTCCATTTTTGAATTGAAAGATTTTTCTCCCATTTTTCTACTTTCTCTTTCTACTTCAGTTCTCATATGGAGATTGAGCTCCATTTTCTTCAAATATACTGTAGAGATTGAAATGTAGTGTGAAGAATGTGTATTTGAATTCGGGAAGATAAAATTGACATGTGTAGATTTTATGTTCTTATCCATTCTCTCCATCAATACTATCAGACAGTATCTGTATCTCCCCCATTGCTAAGATTTTGTGACTGAATTGCAGACCTGATTTTTCCCTAATAAAACGACGTCGTCTTTGATAACAGCTGAAGATGGGGCTGGGAATGTTGGGCTCGAAGTTTAATTGTTTAAAGCCCAATGGGCCAGTCATCTAGGGGTGTCAATAGGTGGGTATTACCCGTCCTGGACCCGTTTAAAAAATTACGGGTCCGGGTCCTAACCCACCCGATACCTTTAGGATCCGAAACCGGCCCGGACCGAAGATTATTATTTGAACGGGTCCCGTGGGTAATTAAAAACCCGTGGATCCAATGATTACCCAAGTAATTACCCGCGGGTAAACAACATGCACTTTTTAAACTGAAAATTTATAAGAAGAGAAAATTTTAAAAATTAGAGAGAGAAAATTTTAGAGGGAGAAAGTAAAGAATTAGTAAATTTAAGAAAAAAAATGACGAACTTAAATATTTAGAGAAAGAAATTGATAAAATTGAAATTTTTTAGAAAGAGAAAATTCTAGAGAGAGAAAATATAGAAAATAAAAAATTTGAGATACAAAGCGACAAAAGAGTAAATTTTTAAGTTAAAAAAAATTATAAAAATATAATTTCTAGAGAGAGAAAGTTTTAGAGAGAGAAAATTTTAGAGAGAGAAAATGATGAAAATTTAAAAAAATATTGAATATAAATTTTAAAGAGATAAAATGATAAAACGAAAATTTTAGCGAGAAAGTGATGAGAGAGAAAATATTAGAGCAAAAAAAAAATCGACGAGTCGGGTCAGATGGACCCGTAACGAACGGGTGGGTCCGGACCCGGCCCAATAAGTTTCGGGTATTACCGGGTCAGGTCCGGGTCCCGGCCCGGACCCGCATTATTTAGACTAACGGGTAATGAGCGGGTCCGGGACCGGGCCGGGTATTAGTATTACCCACCCATTGACACCCCTAGGCCAGTGCATTGGCATTTAATATAAAATCTTTCAATTAAGTATTTTGATACTTACTATTCTCTCGGTTTCATTTAATTGTCCACTACAAAATCGGCAATTAGAGTGGGATTGAGGGGGTAATTTATAACCAGATGTCCCCACTATCCACTAACTTGGTGCCAAGACAAGACTAATGCACATGGCAGACATACTTTTGAAATTGCGATATACTACCTTTTTTTTTCTTTCTTAGTCTTCCTCATCCATCTTTGAGAATTTACAACCACTCTTCATTTCTCTGCAACTCAAGAAACAGTTTCAAAACAACCATGGCGGCTTATGCAGCTCTTGTTTCTCTTGAGACTATTATACATAATCTCGAGCATCACTCTCGCCCTCCTATTACCCTCCACAAGGAACAAGCTCGTATCCTTGTTGAAAAGCTTACTTCCCTCCAAGAATTTCTCCAAGTCTATAATCCCACTCTCCCCTACAGCAAAGAAGCCGATCCTTTGGAGTCTCGCATCGCTGCTGCAGCTTATGAAGCCGAGGATGCTATCGAATCTCATATCTTTCATAAGCTCAGCAATGAGGGACGGTGGAGCCAGAAATTTGAAATGTGGTAGTTTTACACATGAGTTACTCTTTTTTTTTGCATTCGGTTTGGGTTTACAATGAAATTTTTTGATAAAAATCAAAATTTAAAGAACTAATTACAATTTTTTATTTTTTTTTTATTTAATTGGGGTGGGCTTTAGCCAATGGAGAGCAGCACTTGGCTCCGCCACTGTCAACAATAGTGATGGGGAAAACATGAGCCTCGATACCTTGTATGGAGCTCTAGAGAAGGTGACTGAAGACATGGCGTTGATCGAGAAAGAGGCCATGGAGATCAAAGAGGCTTTGGAGTTCAACAATCAGCTGCTGCAAACAAAATCAATGCCTCCTTCAGATTCCTCCAGATCTGCTGCTTCTTCGAGTGTGAAGATAAAGAGTGTGATGGTGGGTGTTGATGATTTGCTGCTTGAAATGAAGGATAAGCTCACTTCCAACGCACGCGATCTGCAGACCATTCCCATTGTAGGGATGGGCGGATCAGGTAAGACTACTCTCGCCTTAAACATTTATCAAGACGCTCTCATTAAGGAGCATTTTGATATTCGTGCATGGGTTACCATCTCCCAAGAGTATAACATTCGACAAATTCTTACCCAACTAACTGGACAACCAAATGAAGAATTGAGTGAGGGTGAACTGGGAGAAATATTGCATAAGCACCTGTATGGCAGAAAGTTCATAACTATATTAGATGATATGTGGAGCCTTGAGGCATGGGACCGGGTGAAGAGGTATTTACCGAACAATAACAACGGTAGTAGAATAGTCATAACAACTAGGCTAACTACTTTGGCTTCAACATTATCCAAATCTAACAGCCTGGTGATGAAACTTTTGAATGAGGACGATAGCTGGGCTTTGCTCTCAAAGACAGTGTTTGGGGAAAAGGTTTACCCTCTTGAATTAGAGGACATTGGGAAGAAAATAGGAAAAAGTTGTAAGGGGCTTCCATTGTCCATTGCTGTCGTAGGTGGACTTTTGGCAAAGTTGGAACAAACGATAGAATCATGGGAAAACACGGAGGAGAATTTAAATGAAATTGTGAACTTAGATGATGGCGAACGTTGCTTAAAAACTTTGTACATGAGCTATCAGCAATTGCCGATTCATCTGAAACCATGTTTTCTCTATATGGGGATTTATCGTGAGGATCACAAGATTAACATCCCACATCTGGTTAAGGTTTGGGTCTCCGAAGGATTCTTGAAACCGGTAAGTGGGAAAAGTCTTGAAGATTTAGCCAGGGCGTACATAAAGGACCTTAGTGATAGGAATCTAATTATGATTCATGAGTTGGGTAGTATAGGAAGCATAAAAGAGTGCAAAGTTCATGACTTGTTGAGAGACTTGTGCTTGAGAGAAGCTCAAAAACAAGGCTTCTACGCTGTCTGGCCAGGACACGAGATAAACTATTGGTTAAACCGGATTGTTAGGTCTCGTACTATGCATGAGATTACAGAGATAGATGCCATGCCGTCGCCTGTGCCTCGAGCTCGTTCTTTGATATTGAATCATGATTACAAGGCAGTACCTCCTCAACTTTTTAAGATGTTGAGGATAGTATGCTCTAGATATACATACACCAAATTCGAAGAAAATATGCACCAATTAGTTAACTTAAGATTTTTTAAAGTATGTTTTGAACGCAGAGAACTCCCCATTTCGATCTGGCTATTGTGGAATCTACAAACATTAATTGTAAACTCCACGTCCGTGTTTGCTGTCTCAAATGTCATTTGGCACATGTCTCATATTAGGCATCTTTTCATCAATAATTTGTATCTCCCAGATCCTCCTCCTAATGTCCAAGCTAATGACATTGTTTTGGCAAATCTGCAAACCTTGGGAAATGTAAAGGATTTCACGTGTAGTGAACAAATGGTCAAGAGAATTCCCAATATCAAGAAATTGAAGATATGGTACGATGAGGGAGTTGATGATAGGTTTTGTCTCACCAATCTTGATCGCCTGAACAAGCTCGAGTCGTTGAATTGCACTTTCATTGAATCAATGTGCCTAATTAACTATCCACAATCACTCAAGAAATTGACTTTGTATATCCAAAGGTCCATGTGTTGTCAAGACATATTGGGTAAGATTGGTGCATTGCCCCTTCTCGGGAAGCTCAAACTCAAGTATTTTGGAACTTTCGAAGGGCAGTGGGAAACAACCGAAGGCCAGTTCCGCAGTCTCAAATTGTTGGCTCTTCACGGGTTGAGAGGTATGCGAGTTTGGAAATCAGAAGCCTCTCACTTTCCAAGACTTGAGCAACTATATCTTAATAAAGTCCATGATCTAGAGGAGATTCCTTCAGATTTTGCAGAAATATCTACTCTTAGACTGATTCACATCTATATGTGCAATGTCTCTGTTGTGGAATCGGCTAAAAGAATAATAGAGGAACAAGAGGCAATATACGGAGAGGAGGAAACAACCCTTCAAATTAAAGTTTACCTCTCAAGGAATGAATATGCAGCAATGGCACTGGAGGGATTCAAGAGTCCTAATTTTCAGTGTACATATTAATCACAGCATTGGTTTTTGTTACAAAAGTGACAATATGAATCACAGCATTGGTTTTTGTTGGCAATTAAGTTGAGAGATGCAATGGCACATCCTGCAAAACAAGGTTTCATATCATCAACTCTTGAATTTCGCTTTCTTCTATTCGACTCCTTGTGAATGGTACTTACATTTGTGTGTGTTTGTTCTTGCTTTGCTTTTAGGATTTGGCTCACAGGCAACACTTTTACTTCTCAACTGCGTTAACAACCGGTTGACGACGACCATGGCAGCTGCTGATTCTACAATCCCTCCTCCTCATAAGCAGATTATGAATTTGAATATTCTGTAGAGATTGAAATTTGACAAGAATCTTGAATTTGAATTCACATGTGTAGTTTGTGTATTCTTATCCGTTTTTATCATTCTATTCGATGTTTGGATTTGAATCCATTAATAGCAAATGCCATAGCAAATGCCATTTCCACTCGTGATTCAATCTTCATATTATTTTACTTGGATAAACTCAAGCTTGCATTTTTTAATTTATAGTTGATTGACAAAAGCACAGAGAGGTGAGGTGAGGATTCTCTATCCTAGAGAGAGAGTGTGTGTGTGCAAGAAAGCAACAGCAAGAAAGCAAGCTGGTTGTTGACTCGTTAATCAGCTGAGGATGCAAGAAATCGGCAAGGTAAATCCATTCTCTCCATCAAAATACTATCTTCGCCATTGTTAAAGCTCTGTTTTTCGCCCTAATTAAAAACGGCGTCGTCTTTGATGGCAGCTGAAGATCGGGCTGTGTCAGTTACCAGTCAGTTCAGACAAGCAAACCAACATAGCCAGAGCTCGGAGCTCCATCGAATTCGCTTCCAAACAAGGCGCCAAATTGGTACTTCTACCTGTAAGTAAACACGGATCATCTCGATTTATGCTGCTATTTTCTCTGCGATTAAACCCTAAGAACTGAGGAATTTATAAGTTGGGGATTTTTGATTCGATTCTTCTTGTACTAGGAAATGTGGAACTGCCCTTATTCAAGTGACTTATTTCCTCGATTTGCTGAGAATTTGGACGATTTAGATAGTTCCCCTTCCATTAAAATGCTGTCTGAGGTTGCTCAGAATGAAGGGATCACCGTTGTTGGCGGTTCGATTCCTGAACGGAGCGATGGTCGGTTTTACAACACTTGCTTCGTCTTCGCCCCGAACGGGGAATTGTTAGATAAGCACAGAAAAGTAAGGATCGTTTGATTTGATTTCTGAACTTTGAATTATGGTAGAAAAAAAGCATGCTGCATAAACTCGATACAATACTCTTTTCGAAACACGTAGTTGAGTTGTTTGAAGCAATGATTGACTCCTGCAGGTACATCTATTTGACTTTGATGTATACTTTCCGGGGGATGTAGCAGTCTACGAGTCGAATTCATTTTCAGCTGGAGACGAGGCTACAGTAGTTGACACCGGTATTGGTTTGATTGAAATTGTATTGCTGGTGTAGTCAGATTATGTATGTGCTTGTTCCGTGAACTCAGTGCTGCACTTGTCTCTTTCTCTCTATGTATAGATGTTGGTCGGATTGGAATCGGTATTTGCCATGATATCAGTTTCCCCGAGTTTGCAATGATATACAGAGCTAGAGGTCTTTCGTCTCCCTCTCCATATTTTTCCAAAGAATATCGCTATGAGGCAGGAATTAAACTATAGTTTTTGGACTTTCCAAATTCTTTATCTGTGTAACATGATTGTCAGGTGCTCATTTGATTTGCTACCCCGGAGCTTTCAACATGAGCACCGGTGAAGCTCTTTGGGAACTCGAGCAACGAGCAAGGCAAGTATTTGATGAATACATCAGGAAAAGGACTACTACTAGAGAAATATGTTTAAGCCCCATGGAAAGATAATGTGTTCTTACTTGTGTTTCATGTTCTGTTCTTTCCGTTTCTCGTGTCATAGTTGAACGACATTATACTTACCATTGGATTCTCGAATATTGCAGGGCAGTAAATAACCAGGTATATATACACTCAATCGTTTATACTGGAGATGGCAACCCCTCATCTACATTCTCCCCGGTTCGTTACAGGTGTTTGTTGCTACTTGCTCCCCATCCCGCAATTCTGAGGGTTCCTATACGATATGGGGCCATTCGAGTGTCATTAATCCGGTACTACAAAAGTCGAAAACACACTCTACTCATTTTGACAATCACAATATTATATCACAAAGACTAATGCCTTGGTTGCTTCACTGTTGAATCAGTTAGGTGAGATTGTTGCCACCACAGGACATGATGAAGCAGTCGTTATTGCTGAAATTGACTATTCTGCACTTCAGCTCACGAGGTAACGAGCCGAATCCTATCTTCGATCTTTATTTCCGAACTTAACAAGTAACTTTTACTGTTGATAGGGAGAGCCTCCCCATTCTGAAGCAAATGCGTGAGGATGTTTATCAGTTGATTGGCTAAACTTGACTTGTTATAATGTGCTCAATTTTTTCTTTAGTGCATTTGGCCTTTTTATTGATTTATCAATTCATTTAAAGGCCCATTATCTATATTAAATATGGGCTTTCAGCCCAACCGTCTAACTCCGTCCTGCTAAATTTGATGCGTTACTCGAATTTGATGGAATCTGGAAATTGTAAATGTGGACATAAATATAGAATGGTCTTTGTCTTTGCGTCCATAATTTGCATTCGCCTCGCAACATTAAATTTGACGGCTTTTCTCCGTACATGCCAAAAAAAATAAATCGTTGTGACGTCAGTTGGAGAAACATTAAGTATGCTTAAGGCGAGGAGAAAGCCATTCCGACCTAAATTATTGCACTACATGTGTTTAGTTACAAATTGAGTTCCAAATAGCATTAATTATTGGAGGCCTCGTTTCATAAACGAAAGGGACTTATCAATAGCACTAATGCACGCTGTTTAATTTCACAGTATCTAATCAATTATCTAGAAAAAAGAAATATTAGTGTATAAACACAAGAAGAACTTTTTTCAGCTCCTTTCCGCTAAACCTTTCATTGCTTTCATACATGCTTACTGATACCGTCAGATTTTTTTTTTTAGATACGAAAATTAGAAAAGACGTGTAAAATGGAAAGTTTATTAGCGTTTGTACTTTTTGAATGATCATATAACTTTCGAAAGGAGAAAGGAGACATTTCCAGTGAGAGAACTCGTTCAAAAAATTATAACGTTAACTATGAAACGGAAAATGAGATATGCAATTTGAACATGTGGACATATTAAAGTATGCATGCATGCATATAAAGGTACTGTCGGTCGTAAAAATTTGTGGCTGTAACGTACAATTAGACTATGTGGTAGTGTGAGGAATAGTTGTGTGGGCTCAGCTTTATACTCGAACTTCATTTATGAACTTCATTTAAATATAATTAAGTAAATTATATTTGCTTCTACGATTGTTTATGCTACATAGTTCCATATTTGCTGGAGCTTTCACCATCTTGGTGTTCTCTCTCCATTTTATATTGTATTACGTGCTTGTAGTCTTTAACTTCTGTCCAATTTATATTTCAGAAGTATGATAATCTCCTTGCTTAATTTTTGTTTTAGCTTAGTTTTTTCCTTGTTAAGCTAATCTCATAAGGAAGCATATCAGATGCACCTACGGTTATTAGATGCTAATCGTTGCTCGTTTTGCAGGTATCCTCGTTGCCTCTTCTTTCTCGAGCTTCTGCAAAATGCCAACTTCAGAAATGCAATGGCACTGGCACATCCTGCAAACAAGGTCTTATATCATCAACTCTTGAATTTCTCTTTCTTCGAATCGACTCTCCTTGTGAATGAATCCTCCAACTCTCTTTTTAGATTCTATGTATATATGTATCAATTGTGTGTGTTTGTTCTTGGTTGTAGGAGTTGGCTCACAGGCAACAGTTTTACTTCTGGAAGAACTATAGAAACAACCGGTTGAAGCACATTCTTCCGAAGCCACTTCCTGAAGCTTCCGCCAACATAACCCCAACTCCTCCGGCGTTGCCACCGACAACGACCATGGCAGCTGCTGCTTCCTCAGTCCCTCCTCCTCCTCCGCCTCAGGCTCTGTCACCTATGCAGTACGGGTCTAGTTTTGCAAAAAAACGACCCGAGAAACAGTGGGGTCGAGAAAAGGAAAAGGAAGTAGCTTCCTTTATTCTGAATAGTATTACGTAGAGATTGAAATGTAGAGTGAAGAATGTGTATTTGAATTCGGGCTGAGAAAATTGACATGTGTAGATTGTACTACCTCCTTCCCACCATACTAGTCCCGTTTCCGTTTTGAGACGTCCCGCTATACTAGTCCCATTTCTATTTACAGTAATAAAATTAACATGGATTTCTGGCCCAATTAACCTCTAAACCCAGCCCAACCCAATTAACTCTCCCCCCCCCCCCCCCCCTTGATTAGGGTTCCCCCCCCCCCCTCAATTATTGACAACCCCTCTCTCTCATTTTGTCCGCCTCACCCTCTCACTCTCTCATTCTCTCCGCCTCACTCTCTCGCTCTCGCTCTCTCCGCCTCACCATTTTCATCTCTCTCTCTCTCAATCGTTCTCATAATCTCACAGCACTCTCCATCTCGCCGCCTCCGTCTCCCTCCGCCTCCCCAGTTTCCCGATGTCTCGCCTGGCGGCGGCTGCAGCGGCGGAAGAAAACCCTAGATCTCCTTCGCCGCCGGCCTCGACGAGGCTAGATCTACAGAGATCTGGTTCTCCACCGCCCCTTTCTCCCCTGCCTCTCGGCATCCCGCGACTGGCTTCTACCTCGGTCTCCCCGAGTCCAGATCTGACCCGATCTGTGTCGCCGCCACCTCCCGTCGTCTCACGGCCACATGCTCAGGGCCCAAGGCCGCGCCCGACCGCTTTATTTGGCGCCTTACTCCGAGGCGACCCCAAAATCGGGTCCGGGGCGCCAAGCTCTCCTATGACGAAGTCGTCTCCCCCCCGCGGCGAAGAGATGCTCCTCCACCGCCCATGCCGCCGCCGCTGCTTTCGGGAGACTCTTCAACGCCGCCGCCGGCCTACCGTGGAGGCGATGAAGAGATGCCGGGAGTCCGCCGCCGCCTCCCCGGTTCCTTCAACCCCAATCCCCTTTGAAGATGAAGCCGGCCGGCAGGCGTTTCCGGTTCCTTCGACCTGAATCCCCTTTACAGATGAAGTCTGTAAAGGGGATTCGGGTCAGGAGGAGTGACAAACATGGTTTTCTTAGAGTCTATGGGGTGATATTGTGTCGTTTTAAAGTCTTCTCGTGATTGTTTTTAGTGATTATCGTCGTTTCAACGTCGAATTGTTGAATCTTTCTTCTCGAGCTTAGTTTTGCTTATTTTTACAGGAAACGAGAGAAGATTGAACAATGGAAGTAAAGTACACAATGTAGCTTGGTTCGAGAGGAGCGCGTAGGCGAAAACGGCGATCGAATCGGAGTTCGTATGAGGGAGAACGAGGCGAAACGGCGAGACAGCGCACGGCCGGGCGACGAAGCGCCCGGGCCGCGCGCCGAGGCAGCAACGCAAGGCAGCGGCGAGTGCCCGCTCGCGGGACCGCGCGCGCGCCCAGGTCCAGGGCGGGGTCTGCCCCCGCGCGTCAACATGGCCGTTGGCCTGCGCTGCGGGGGTAGCCCGCGGGGGTACTCCTTCCGGCTTGACTTCCTTCCAACTTCGTTTTCGCCCCGATTCTTCTCCTATTTCTCGTTTTCGACCCCATTTTCTCTCATTTTCCTCCCCAATCTTAATTGCTACTTAGTCCCTCTCTTCCAAAACATATAAATACCCATTTCAAACCTCATTTTCTAGGTAAGCCTCATTATTTCACACACCAACACACTTTTTCACACACTAATCTCTACACCATCTCTACACCCATCATCATCATTCCACATTTGGGGTTTCACTTGGGATTGAAGAATTGTTGAAGGAGAGAGTCTAAGGAGCAAGAATAGAAGATCAAGAGCTTGGATTTGATTCTAAACCCATTTTTCCTTAGTCTTTTATTCATGTTCATCTTGGATTTGGAGTTTGTGCTCATCATGTGTTTGATTAGCTAAATTCCTTTATTCTAGGGAGAAAGATAGTTGGATTTGTAATGGATTGATCTTATTTCCTATTAATGCATGATTAATTAGATTTATCTCCTTGTGATCTTATTTTGTATGGATGTTTTAATGCTTGATCACCATTGATGCATGATTTAGACATTGAATTGAGTATCGAGAGATGAGATTCGATGTTGGGAACTGATCGCACTATTTTCTACCACACAAAATAAGTATAGTATAAAGCAAGTACGAGTATCGTATCCACATGGATTGATATATCGAAATCACACAAAGTACCTCTACTCTAGAATTAAACTGATGTCTAGGCAATTAAGAAAATAAGAATGTGGTATTATAATCCTAGGCAAATAAATAAAATAAATAAAAGAGAACACAAACAAATAAATAAGCAATTAAACAAATAAGGCAAATAAGCAACTAAGGAAACAAATAAATCAAATAATTAGGAAAAGTGTTGATCCTAGGGAAGCCTACCTAATCAAATATATACAAGCAATTAATGCATACAATTAACCAATTTAA
The DNA here is from genome assembly GCA_024222315.1 of Thymus quinquecostatus. Classification (NCBI taxonomy): domain Eukaryota; kingdom Viridiplantae; phylum Streptophyta; class Magnoliopsida; order Lamiales; family Lamiaceae; genus Thymus; species Thymus quinquecostatus. The sequence goes on from CM044173.1 coordinate 1,980,988, forward strand.
TCTAATCTAAATGTGATACATGCAAAATAACCTACACCCCCAATTAAAGCAATGCAAGTTGTCACCTAACAAGATCCTAATATCCTCTCGAATTATAGGAATCAAATCAAGTGCAAAATAGAACAAGTATCAATCATATAATCAATAAGGTTCAATTATGACACACAAATCAACTATATGCAACTATATGACAATTCAATCTCAACTAAGATAATCAAATCACCATATCATGTATTCATGAGATCTATTATGCAATTATCCTATCAAGGCATAAACACATAATTATGCATACATAATTAATGGTCAGTTAATCATGCATGAGAATAAGCACCATGAAACATGCATCTAGATTGGAAGGCTAATTGTAAACAAAAACACTTACATAAATTCAATTAGGCATTCAATCCCTAAAATCAACCAAGGAATTTAGCTAGACATAATTAAAAGAAAGGTAGAAGGAAGAATAAACATAATCAAAAGCATAAGTAAAAGAGAAAGGGATAGAAAAACTCTTGAATCTTGAATAAATCTTCAATCTTCAATTGTCTTCATACATAAAATAAATCTAGATCTAAGTATAAAAGTGTAGAGAAAAACTAATCTAAAATATGTGAGAGATTCGAAGACTCCTTTAAAATGAGAGGTTTAGAGGTATTTATAGGGTAGGGGTTCATAATTGTTACCTAAGTGGGCAAGGATTAGGTTAAGGAAATAAAAATATGAAATTTAAGAATTTCCGTGTGGTTGACTCGGCCAACGACTCGGCCGGTGACTCGGCCGAGTAGGTTCAGCAGTAGCTTCACTCGGCCACTGACTCGGCCGAGTGGGTGTCCGAGTGGATCCACTCAGTTTGCGCACCTTTCTTGTTTCGACCGTATCTTCCTCATCCGAACTCTGAATTGACCTCCGTTTTCGCCTATATGCTCCTATCGAACTCCTCTTCAATGCTATGCTTCCATAATTCCATAATAAGTCTTCAATAACATTGTGAGAAGTCAGAACTTTGGACCAATACTTCATCTCTTCCTTGATTTCATCGCCTCTTATCTCATCTTGGGTTTTCTCGACTCAAAAGCCCTAAAAACACTCAAAACAACCCAAAAGCGTAATCTAGCTCGAAATAACATAAACAATACAAAACATAAGCTAAACTATCAAAATAAGACAAGGAAACGATAATATAACATTTAGATAATAGGGTAAATATACACCCTATCAGGAACCGATCACAAGGCATAATTGCTTGATAAACCGAGAGGGTGAGAGTAATTGTGAGGGCAATTGATCCTAGGATATTTTAGGAGTTATAGGCTAGAGGTTGATAGGAGACTATGACCGTGGCTTGTAATCTACGGTAGTTGTCGTCCGAGAGGAGGCAAATACGAATTAGAGATCGCCCTAGATAGAGATAGTTGATTCATGTATTGATAGACTTAGGCTATATCCATTGCATTCCATCGATTCCGAATCCCTAGAATAACTCTACTTCATCGTTTCTTCATTAGTTCACTTTCGTTTACTTGTTTTCGTTTATGTGCTTTGTTTATTTGCATTAGTAGCTTAGAAAACCACTCAAAATCTCGTTAGCTTAGATAGATCGAAAGAACTTAGTTATAGTATTCACTATCATTTCGTTTAATTGGTCCTCGTGGAATACGACCTTACTTGCTCTATATTAGGATTACCCGTACTCTTGCGGTAGTTAATATTTAGCTCGTCAAGATTTTGGCGCCGTTGCCGGGGATCAATTATGATTTGAATGGTGATATTGTGAAAAGTTTGGAAGACCTACTTTAAGCATTTATTTTATGCACTTTTACTTTTTGGTTCTTAAGTGAGTTCTTGCATTTGATAGTTACTTTTACTTGTGTATTCTAGGTGGTGCATGAGAACAAGGTCTAAAGGTGATCCAATCAATCCTTTGAATCTTGAGATTGAAGTACTTTGCCGAAGAAACAACGCAAGGAGGAGAAATATCCAAGCAAGACAAGAGATGGCACAAGCACCACCCAATGAGGAGCTTATTCGTCAAATGCAACAACAACTCGAGACTATGCAAGCTCAACTCCGGGCTCAAGAAGCCGAGAGGAATAGGCCACCACCTACGCCTATTAATGAGCTATTCCAACCCGTTGCACCACAAGGGTTAGTGAATGGAGGAAGAGTAGCGGCTAACACTTATGAAATCAAGCCGGCTCTCGTTAGTATGGTGCAACAAAACCAATATGGAGGAAGGCCACTAGAAGATCCCAACACTCACCTAGCTCAATTCCTTGAGCTATGTAGTACCATAAAGATGAATGGGGTCTCGGATGATGCTCTCAAACTTAGGCTCTTTCCCTTCTCTCTAAGGGATAAAGCGAAGATGTGGTACCACTCAATCAATCCCGAGCTAGTGGATAAATGAGATGATATGGTAAAGAAGTTTCTCTTGAAGTTCTTTCCCCCGGGCATGACTATGAGGCTCAAGTCAGAGATTACTCAATTTCAACAACTTGATGGAGAATCTTTCTATGAGTCTTGGGAGAGATTCAAAGAGATGTTGAGGAAATGCCCAAACCATGGGTTTGATCAAGAGTCTAAGATTTGCTTCTTCTACAATGGATGCAATGGTGAGATGAAGAGACTCCTAGATGCCGCGGCCGGTGGAGATTTAATGGGTAAAGATAGTGCATCCGCCTTATCTATCATTGAGAGCATGGCTATGAACAATTATCAATGGCCAACGGAGAGGTCCATTTTGAGGAAAGTGGCTTCGGCTTCCACTACTCCCACTCCTCCTACTACTCCTACAACTCCAACGGATCCCATAGCCTTGCTTGAGGCTCAAATGACCACGATGAATAGCAAGATAGATGCTATGGTCCAACAAAAGGTGGAACCTACTCTAACTTTGGAAGAGCAATTTCGATTTGAGGATGTCAATTATATCCAAAATCAAAGGGGCTATCAAAATTCTCATCCACAACAAGGGGGCTACCAAGGGAATCCCTATCATCAAGGTATGTCTAGGCATCCAAATCTCAATTATGGAAATCCGAACAATGCATTGCATGCACCCCCGAATTTACTACTCAAGGAGGAGTCATTGTTGAGGAAAGGAAACCAAGTACCGATGAGACTATACTCAAAGTTCTCACGGCTATGCAATCAAAGATGGAGATGAATGACTCAAGAATGGAGAAAGCCGAAGCAAGTATTGAGTCTCAAGGTATTCAACTCAAGATGATTGAGAAGCAACTTGGGCAATTGGCCACTATCTTGAGCAATCAACATCAACAAGGACAATTCCCAAGTTCAACAATTGTGAATCCCAAAGAGCATTGCAAGGCCATCACGTTGAGAAGTTGAAAGGGATATGAAGGTCCCAAGATGCCCAATCAAGAAGGTGAAGTAGTCGAGGTCAATGAAGAGGGGGAAAAAGAAGATGAGAGTTCTAGAAATAAAGTTGAGAAACCCGCTCCTAAGTATGTGGCTCCACCCGCTTATGTGCCTCCTCTTCCATTTCCTCAAAGGTTTCAAAAGAAGAAGACGGAGGAAGATTTCTCAAGCTTTCTTGACATTTTCCGAAAAGTCAATATCAATATTCCTCTTGTGGAAGCATTGAGGAGGATTCCTTCAAGTGCAAAGTTCCTCAAAGAGATTGTATCTAAGAAGAGGAATATTGAGGAGTTCGGCACGGTCAACTTGACCGAGGAGTGTAGTGCCGTCCTTCAAAGGAAATTGCCGGCTAAAATCAAGGATCCCGGAAGCTTCACTATTCCTTGTGATATTGGGAAGGATCGTTTTGGGAAAGCTTTATGTGACTTGGGTGCAAGCATCAACTTGATGCCCTTGTCGATTTTCAAGAAGTTGGAGATTGGAACGATAAGGCCAACAACCATTGCTCTTCAAATGGCGGATCGTTCTATTTCATATCCCAAAGGAGTAGTCGAAGATGTTCTAGTCAAGGTGAACGACTTTATTTTTCCGGTAGATTTTGTTGTGCTAGACATGGATGAAGACAAGGATGTCCCCTTAATTCTTGGAAGACCATTCCTTGCCACGGGAAGAGCTCTCATTGACGTTGCCAAAGGAGAGCTCACTCTTAGAGTCAATGAGGAGAGCCACACTTTTTCAATATACAAGGCCCTCAAATTTCATGAAGATGTAGAGCTAAAGGGAGTTAAAGAGTGCATGGCCCTTGACATAATCGACTCTTGTGTTCAAATGAGGGAGTTTCATGAATCCAAAGATCCATTAGAGGATTACCTCTTGGATTCTCCTTCATCTCTTTTCCCTAATAATGATGAATTTAATCTTGAGTTGTTGAAATGTGCTAACACATTGAATGGTGTGCAGGAAATTCTAAGAAGAATGAGACAATTCCTTGATCCAAGAAATGGAGAGCCCAAAAAGGAGGAGAAGCGAGAAGGTGATGGAATGAAGGGACCTTTTACCATTTCAAAGGTATTGATGAACGGAGTACTTGAAATAAAGGGAAAGGATGGTTCGACTTTTGTTGTCAATGGACAACGAGTGAAGTCTATTTATCATCCCAAGCAAAGGGATGGAGTGTTCGTCACCAATCATCTCGATACTTGAGCCATGGAAGAGTCGAGCTAACGACGTTAAACAAAGCGCTAGTTGGGAGGCACCCCAACGAGGTATCTTTATTTTTCGTATTTTATTTTTCGTATTTCATTTCACTTTGACCACCTTCTTCTTTTTCTTCATTCTTTCACCCTCTATTCCATTCCCATTCCTCATCTTCCACTACACAAGCATCAAATCTCTCAAGGAACAATGAGCTCATCCAAAATTCAAATGGGGAAGAAGAGAAAGACGTATCAAATATATGGAGATTCTTCATGCTCGACATGCAAGGCGTTCACACTCACCTCCTCCTTACGGTTGATGTTGTGAGCTCTCGATAAGTAAACCAAACTTTCATGCAAACTTATTCCTCACTATGTAGGGAATAAGTTTGAGGGGTTGGAAGTTGGTTTGCTTATCCGGTCGTCCTACTTTTCCTCCTATCTTTCTTTCTAGTTGGATGTTGATGATGGATTATGGTATTTGGGATATTTGGATTTTATTTTATTTTCATTTGGATTATGGTATGTAATAAGGGATTTTAGAGTTTGTCTTGGATCTTGATCTTGATTTGTGTTTGCTTTGAGTTTACATGATGAATGTGAGAAGTACTATGAACTAGTGTTGGGAGAATGTTGATACAAGCTCATGATGAATTCTTTTGAAAATCTAAATTTGTTCATGCTTGTGATGATTCCTTGTGATTAGTGAGACTTGTATCAATGGAACTTGAACACTTACTTCTTGTGGAATATGAACGGAAATATATATATATATATATATATATATATATATATATATATATATATATATATATATATATATATATATATATATATATATATATATAACCGTGAGAGGATTTGAGCCGAGACTATCGCATATTTATAGTCTAATTCCTTTGTTGTGTGATTTTTATCCTAACAAGTATGACTTTCTCTAGAACTTGTCTTGAGTCTTCTTTGAGGTTGCATATTGTGTTTGAAATGTAGAGATGATATGTGGCATTTTTCTTTGCTAGCCATTTTATCCATACACTTGTCCATTTACTCTATAAAATCCTAGTTAACCCTTTTTGAGCCTTAGCCTTTTCTTTGATCTAGCCAAGGGGATAATTGGATATTGGAGGTGGATATGTGGAAAAAGTGTAAAGAGGTGTGGTTATGTTTTGGTTTGAATATGTGTGATACTTGAGTATACTTCCATATGAGCTCCCGAGTTATTAATCTCATTAAAAAAAAAAAAAAAGAAGAGAGAGAGAGAGAGAGGGAGAGAGGCACTCTCTAGAAACGAAGAAAAAAAAAAGAGAGAGAGAGAGAAAATTGATGATAAGAGCCAATAATAATGCTCTTAGAAAAAGAGGGTTAGTGCACGAAGGAGCATTTATGGGGTAGTACTTGAGAAACATTCAAGAGAGTATGGAAGAATAAAAGGGATGGATTGAAATTTTGTTTTGGAAGAAGGTTATCTTTGGTTGGTTGATGTTTTGATTATATATTTAGTCTCATATGATTGGAGTTTTGGGCTTAGTAGGTTTTCTTGATACATAGTTTTGCGTTGTGGGATAACTAGTCACTTAGCCGAAAAATTCCATACCTAACCAAAGAGCCTACATTACAACCCTTAAAAGACCACATTGATCTTTATTTCAAGCACATGTTTAGCAATGGAGAAGTTAGACTAATTTCAAGCTTATGGTAGATTGCATATCTTGTTTTGGATTGAGTGTGCCATTATTGCCATACACTTGAGAGTTGAGAGCTCACTTGATTATTTCCACATGCCGTAAGGTTTATTTTTCCTATTGAGGCATTGTGTTCATGTTCCATTGATTTGAGTTGAGCTTTGATTAGGGATTTCACTTGCATGAGTGCTTTTAATTCTGAAGCTTAGTATATCAACATCACCCTTCCATGTTTGTAATTCTTTTTATTTTTATCTTTGTTGCTTGACGACAAACAACGATTCAAGTTTGAGGGGTTGACAAACATGGTTTTCTTAGAGTCTATGGGGTGATATTGTGTCGTTTAAAGTCTTCTCGTGCTTGTTTTGAGTGATTATCGTCGTTTCAACGTCGAATTGTTGAATCTTTCTTCTCGAGCCTAGTTTTGCTTATTTTTACAGGAAACGAGAGAAGATTGAACAATGGAAGTAAGTACACGACGTAGCTCGGTTCGAGAGGAGCGCGTAGGTGAAAACGGCGATCGAATCGAAGTTCGTATGAGGGAGAACGAGGCGAAACGGCGAGACAGCGCACGGCCGGGCGACGAAGCGCCCGGGCCGCGCGCCGAGGCAGCAACGCAAGGCAGCGGCGAGTGCCCGCTCGAGGGACCGCGCGCGCGCCCAGGTCCAGGGGGGGGTCTGCCCCCGCGCGTCAACATGGCCGTTGGCCTGCGCTGCGGGGGTAGCCCGCGGGGGTACTCCTTCCGGCTTGACTTCCTTCCAACTTCGTTTTTGCCCCGATTCTTCTCCTATTTCTCGTTTTCGACCCCATTTTCTCTCATTTTCCTCCCCAATCTTAATTGCTACTTAGTCCCTCTCTCCCAAAACATATAAATACCCATTTCAAACCTCATTTTCTAGGTAAGTCTCATTATTTCACACACCAACATACTTTTTCACACACTAATCTCTACACCATCTCTACACCCATCACCATCATTCCACATTTGGGGCTTCACTTGGGATTGAAGAATTGTTGAAGGAGAGAGTCTAAGGAGCAAGAATAGAAGATCAAGAGCTTGGATTTGATTCTAAACCCATTTTTCCTTAGTCTTTATTCATGTTCATCTTGGATTTGGAGTTTGTGCTCATCATGTGTTTGATTAGCTAAATTCCTTTATTCTAGGGAGAAAGTGATTGGTGTCTAGATGTTAAGTTTTTCGTTATGTTTTCATGTCCGTTTTCGTTGTGTTTTTGTGTCTTTTCGTGTGTCTTTGGCTATGATTTGGTTGTTTGGAGTTTTTGGTACTTGTAGGATGAAAAGGGCGGAAACAAGAAGGAAACGAGAAGAAAACGAGAAGAATGGTTGTTGAGCAATCATTGACCTCGAGTTCTAACCTCTCATGATTTTATTGAAGATTCATTTTGGATGTAATGAAAGCATTATATCGAAGAGGGGTTCGATAGGAGCACATAGGCGAAAACAGAGGTCAATTTGGAGTTCGGATGAGGAAGATACGGCCGAAACAAGAGAGTCGCGCGCAATCGTCCAGTGCCTGATTTGGCCGATCGGCCAAGTCCTTCACAAATCTGGCCGATCGGCCAGATGTCCGCGTCCAGCTGTTGTTTCCTTATTTAATTAGGTTTTTCTTCCTACTATATATACTAGTACCTTGGGACGAATTTGCATCATCCTTTATCATCTTTTAGCAGTTTTTAGCATACTTTAGCTTTAGTTTTCAGCACTTAAACACTTTAGATTAGTTTTACTTTGTTCGGATCCGGATTCGTAGTTCGTTTAATTCAAGACTTCTTTATTTAATTCAAGTTCTTCGTTCTTCGTTTAATTCGCGTAAGTTCTTTATTGTTTTCGTTTAATTGCTTTAATTGCTTTGCTTTCGTTTTAGATTCGTTTTCTTAATTGCTTCGTTTAATTTCCTTAGTTTAATTTCGTTCTTTCGATTTCTAGTTTAAAGTTTAGATTCGTTTTTCTTGCTTTCAATTCTCTCGTTTTTAAAGTTGTCAAAGTTAGATTTATTTGCCTTTAAATTTCCAGATTTCATTCATCATGTCTAGAGTAGTTTATGCTTCCTTCTTTGCTTTCTTTATTACTTTCTTTTCGATTTTTGCCTAGGTAGATTTATTGCTTTCGTCTAGTTTAATTTTCTAATTTATTTCCAGCTTTTAGATTAGATTTATTTGCTTTGTTGCTTTGATTTATTTTATTGCCTAGGATTTAAAAACAAAAACCCAAAAATCTTATTTACTTGCTTTCCTAGATTTAGGCTAGATTAGGTTTTACTACATAATTGATTGCCCTGCTAAGTTTTCCTTGAGATTCGATACTTAGGTTTTACTTGCTAGTGCTACGATAGATTTCGTCTATTGCGAACACTTTTTAGTGAAACAGAAAGATAGTTGGATTTGTAATGGATTGATCTTATTTCCTATTAATGCATGATTAATTAGATTTATCTCCTTGTGATCTTATTTTGTATGGATGCTTTAATGCTTGATCACCATTGATGCATGCTTTAGACATTGAATTGAGTATCGAGAGATGAGATTCGATGTTGGGAACCGATCACAAGGCATAATTGCTTGATAAACCGAGAGGGTGAGAGTAATTGTGAGGGCAATTGATCCTAGGAGCTTTTAGGAGTTATAGGCTAGAGATTGATAGGAGACTATGACCATGGCTTGTAATCTACGGTAGTTGTCGTCCGAGAGGAGGCAAATACGAATTAGAGATCGCCCTAGATAGAGATAGTTGATTCATGTATTGATAGACTTAGGCTATATCCATTGGATTCCATCGATTCCGAATCCCTAGAATAACTCTACTTCATCGTTTCTTCATTAGTTCACTTTCGTTTACTTGTTTTCATTTATGTGCTTTGTTTATTTGCATTAGTAGCTTAGAAAACCACTCAAAATCTCGTTAGCTTAGATAGATCGAAAGAACTTAGTTATAGTATTCACTATCGTTTCGTTTAATTGGTCCTCGTGGAATACGACCTTACTTGCTCTATATTAGGATTACCCGTACTCTTGCGGTAGTTAATATTTAGCTCTTCAAGGAGGTTGAAGACGACTGAGGTGCGTGAAGATGGATGGAGAAGCCGAGGCCATGCGCTGAAGATTGGAGAGCTTAGTACTCGGTGAATTCTGCCCTTTTTTGTGTGATCGACTGTGATCCTTTTTATGCTCTCTGTAATTATGACTTCTGTGGATATGTGAATTATGTGAATTAACCAATTTTCTGTGATGATCCTTTTTTGTGTGATCTACTGTGATCCTTTATTGTTGTCATATCTGAGAATTATGCGATTAATCCTTCTGCGTTGATGATTTAGGTAATCTGTGGGAAGATGGGCTTATTGAGTAAGCGATGATGAGTTATTCTAAACACTAAATCTGTAATCTTAAAAGTCTCTACGTGAAGTGGTTTCAACTGCATCAGTTTGTTTGTGTGAGCTTGGGTCTCGTCAAAACACTACAATGTGATCTTAACTGATGGCAAAATGGCCAAATGATGGTTAGCATTGAAAACTTATAACATGGTTCAGTCCTTTACATTGCATCTGCATAATTCAAAAAAGAATTTTAAATCAAAAAAATATGTTTCCTGCACAAAAATTATGTCTTCTTCTTCTGTTCTTTCAATCAAAAGTTAAGGTCCAACACTCCTTCTCCATTCTGAGGTGGGATGATTCCTACTTCAGCCATGAGTTCCTCAAGTCCTTCTGTTGCATCTTCTCTGATAAGATCTTCTATGCTTTCCATAACTAGATGCCTAGGAATTTTCAGATTAGTAGGCAACATACCCTGCCTAAGTAACCTGTCCTTCCCCATATGTGGTGGATTGAAGTTGTTCTTTCCTTGATGTTCCAAAATCTTGATCATCACACACTACAGGCTTAAGAAAACCTTGTTGAGAGTCATTGGTTCAACTGCATTGAAGCTGTCTTCAATTACCTTGATGAGTTCATCTGAATTCTTGCATTTCTTCCTTTGTTGAAGACTTTGAATAGCATTGAAATAGCCTAAGTCTAGAGCATTGCACAGTGGTGAGTTAGGTGGTTGTTGTACCAGCTTCATGTGAAATCCATCTGTATTTGCAGCTGCATTGAATTCTGCATCTGTGCCTTTGATGTGTGGCCTTGCATTATCTTGTTGAATGGTGATATTCTTGCTAAGAAAGGGTGGCCATTTCTCTTTAATTGTTGGGACTATCTGTCAGTGTATTAATAACACAGTATGCATGCATTAAATGAAATTTCTGCTAGCAATAAATGTAACAGTTTTTTAATGATTGGAGATGAAACATGTTACCTGTTTGATTAGGCAGTCTCTCATCACATCCCTATTGATTTTCTGTATTGGTTTCAACTCTTTGGTGCCTCTTTTCCTGTTAATATTGTCCCTCTTTGCTGTGACTTCTTCTGTAAATGGCCAGATGCCTAATTTACCATCAAAAAGTACACTGCCATCTTCTCCAATCACTGGCCTACTCACTGCACACATGAACATGACTTTGGGGATGAAATTCTTTGACTTGCATACTCTTAGAGGCTCTGGTTCTGTAGGAGTGAGGTAGTATCTGCATGTATCTCTTGTTAACAGAAACCACTTCTCATCAATATGAATGGTGTTCTCCATTGGCTTGAATCTGAACTCATGATTCACTGCATCATAGTGTATGGCTTGTAGACTTCTCACTCTCTCTCGCATGTTAGAAGCTGTCAGTAGAGACTTCATATTGTTTGTGTGAGCTCTGAGCTTCTGCCCCTCATTTGCCCATCTTCCCAGTGTGCTCTTTGAGATGTGTAACTTATCTGACAAGTTCTGCAGTGTACCTCTTTCTTCTACTGGAATGGCTTCAATCTCTTCATAGTTTGGTTCATGTTTTTTCTTCCTAATTCTGTTTGCTCTAATGGAAGAAACATTTACAAACTCACCTTTGCTCCTTTGTTCTTTTGCAGTATTCCAGAGTCTTGTTATTGTCTTCCTACTGACTTTGAAAGCTGTCACAGCCTCACCAATTGCTCCATGGGCAGGCTTTCCATTGGACTGCATCTTGCTGGCCAACAGAAACTGAATGATCTGCATCCTTGTGCGTTCCGGAACGTCCTTCGTCATCTTCAAAAGAGAAGAAGCAGAGCAGAAAGTAGAAGAAGCAGAGCAGAAAGAATGAGCAGAGGAGAGCAGAAGGTAGAAGAGAAGAAGAAGAAGTTGGTGGGTATCTGCAGGATTCTGCACTTTATAGAATGAGAATAGGCAGTAAACTAGATGATTTTTGGTGCCAAAATCCAAACTGTAAAAATTTGAAGATTTTCGATTTTTTCTGAATATTGTATTCCATGAACAGTTAAATGAGGAACAGTAAACCCCGCTACAGTACCATTTCTACAGTACTAATTCAGCTTAATTATCCTTAATTATTCTGCTTAATCCTGGGTTTGACTAGATATTGGTTTGTGTGCAAGTCAAATTGGGACAAGTATAATGGGAAGGAGGTAGTATGTTCTTATCCATTCTCTCCATCAATACTATCAGACAGTATCGCCCCCATTGCTAAGACTTTGTGAGGGAATTGAAGATTGGGCTGAGAATGTTGGGCTCGAAGTTTAATTGTTTAAAGCCCAACATTGCGATAAACTACCTTTTTTGAAAGAGTTAATGCACTGTAAATACACGAACTTTTCCCCAAATTCTATTTTTTCCACGAGCTTTCAAAAATCTGCCAAAATACATGAGCTTTGCTCCGTGTTCAATTTCTCCATAAAATCGATTTTTCCCCAAATTGATGCTGACTTGGAGCCTACGTGGCCGCCGAAGTGTGATGTGTTTAATTTTTTTCCGACGATACGAAACGACGTCATTTCGGAATCAAAACGACGTCGTTTCGCACTCAAATTAAATCTCTGGGTTTCTTCCTCCTCCCTCCCTCCCTCCCTCTCTCTCCTCCGCATCCCTTCATCCTCTCTCTCTCTCTCTCTCGTGCTCAAGCGAATGGCCGCGGTGCCAAGCCGCGGTGGAGGCGATGCTGCACAGCGCGGTAGTCATGATGCAGTTTGCTGACGAGGTCGATTCTGCCGCCGTCATTCTTCTGCAGATTATATTGATGTGTGTGTATTTGTCTTTTGATGCCGGTGGCGGCGGCGGAGAGTTGGTGACAAATGAAGGCTATGATTTCTTCTCTTACTTCTTTCTGGCAGATGGATCGGGGTTAGAGAATCCCGGCCCGTACCTTGGCAGGGCAATCGCGACGGCCTGCACTTTTGTGCGGTGTGACGGTGGTATTTGCAGCCATGGCAGCGCCGCCTTCTCTTTCCCCTCTCTTTAAATCTACAGATCTGAGCCTCCTTTTCTGTCTGTTTAAATTCATTTTTGCAGCAATGGCGACAACGAGGCGACGGCTCTCGCCGCCGGTTGTGAAGGCACGGACTGTGGGGATCGAAGGTGGAGGTCGAGCGATGGAGGCAGAGGGAGAGTGGAGGTCCTGCCGTGACGGCAGCTCTCGCCGCCGGCGAGGGCGGCGCCGGTAGCAGCCATGGAAGAGTGAGAGAGAGCGAAGGAGGCGAGAGAAGGGAAGGGGAGAGGAGAAATTTGGGCTGGTGCGGATTTGGGGAGTGAGTTAGGGCTGGTGTGGATTTCCTCCGTTTCCGCGGCCGGCAACGAGTTGTAGAAGAAGATGAAGAAGATGAAGATTTGGCCGGCAACGAGTTGGAGAAGAAGAAAGAAGATGGAAAGAGAGAGTTGCTGAAGAAGAAGATGGTGAGGTGTACATGAAACGACGTCGTTTCATGTACACCTCATCATATATTTTACACGTCATATCCACGCCATATCCACGTCAGCATCAAACTAATCGGAGCTCCGATTTGTAGAAAAATTGAACACGGAGCAAAAGTCATGTATTTTGACAGATTTTTAAAAGCTCGTGAAAAAAATGAAATTTGGGGAAAAGTTCGTGTATTCACAGTGCATTAACCCTTTTGGAAATAAAATCTTTCAATTATTTTGGTGACAAGACAAGACTAATGCACATGGCAGCATACTTTTGAAATTGCGATAAACTACCTTTTTTTTCTTTTTTAGTCTTCCTCATCCATCTTTGAGAATTTACAACCACTCTTCATTTTTCAATTTTCTGCAACTCAACAAACAGTTTCAAAACAACCATGGCGGCTTATGCAGCTCTTGTTTCTCTTGAGACTATCATACATAACCTTGAGCATCACTCTCGTCCTCCGATTACCCTCCACAAAGAACAAGCTCGTCTCCTTAAAGAAAAGATTACTTTCCTCCAAGAATTTCTCCAACTCTATAATCCCACTCTCCCCTACAGCAAAGAAGCGGATCCTTTGGAGGCTCGCATCGCTGCTGCAGCTTATGAAGCCGAGGATGCTATCGAATCCCATATCTTTGATGACCTCAACAATCATAATGGTGATGGGGAAATCATGAGCTCTGATGACTTTTACGGAGCTCTAGAGAAGGTGACTGAAGACATGGCGTTGATCGAGAAAGAGGCCATGGAGATAAGGGAGACTTTGGAGTTCAAAAATCAGCTGCTGCAAACAAAAGCAATGCCTCCTTCAGATTCCTCCAGGTCTGCTGCTTCTTCGAGTGCGAAGATAAAGAGTGTGATGGTGGGTGCCGATGATTTGTTGCTTCAAATGAAGGATAAGCTCACTTCCAATGCACGCGATCTGCAGACCATTCCCATCGTAGGGATGGGCGGATCAGGTAAGACTACTCTTGTCTTAAACATTTATCAAGATGCTCTTATTAAGGAGCATTTTGATATTCGTGCTTGGATTACCATCTCCCAAGATTATACCATTATTGAAATTCTCATACAACTTCTTACCCAACTAACCGGAGAACCAAATAGAAAATTAAGTGAGGGTGAATTGGGAGAAATGTTGCATAAGCACCTGTATGGCAGAAAGTTCATAACTATATTAGATGATGTGTGGAGTCTTGAGGCATGGGATGGGGTGAAGAGGTATTTACCGAACAATAAGAACGGTAGTAGAATAATCATAACAACCAGGCTAACAACTTTGGCTTCAACATTATCCAACTCTAACAGCCTGGGGATGAAACTTTTGGGTGAGGACGATAGTTGGGATTTGCTTTCAAAGACCGTGTTTGGGGAAAAGGTTTGCCCTCTTGAATTAGAGGACATTGGGAAGAAAATAGGAAGAAGTTGCAAGGGGCTTCCATTGTCAATTGTTGTGGTAGGGGGACTTTTGGCCACGTCGGAACAATCAATAAAATCTTCGAAGCACATGGAGGGGAATTTAAATGCAATTGTGAATTTAGAGGATGACGAGCGTTGCTTAAAAACTTTGTACATGAGTTATAAGCAATTGCCGGTTCATCTTAAACCATGTTTTCTCTATATGGGAATTTATCGTGAGGATCATGTGATTCGTATCTCAAGGCTGGTTAGGTTGTGGATTTCTGAAGGATTCCTAAAACCGGTAAGTGGGAAAAGGCTTGAAGATGTAGCCAGGTCGTACATAAAAGACCTTAGTGATAGAAATCTAATTATGATTCATAAGTTGGGTAGTATAGGAAATATAAAGTATTGCAAAGTTCATGACTTGTTGAGAGACTTGTGCTTGAGAGAAGCTCAAAAAGAATGGTTTTACACTGTTTGCCCAGGACACGAGATATATGATAGGGTAAACCGGATTGTGATATCTCGTACTATGCATGGGATTACAGAGATAGATGCCATGCTGTCGTCTATGCCTCGAGCTCGTTCTTTGATATTGAATCATGAATACAAGGAAGTATCTCCTCAGCTTTCTAAAATGTTGAGGATAGTATGCTATAATAATACATCCGCCGAATTAGAAGAAAATGTGTACCAATTAGTTAACTTAAGGTTCTTTAGAGTATTTCTTAAAGTCAGTGAACTCCCCAATTTGATCCGGCTATTGTGGAATCTACAAACATTGATCGTAAACGAGTTCGCCTCTTCATTCATGTTTACTGTCCCGGATGATATTTGGTACATGTCTCATATTAGGCATCTTGACATCAAAAATTTCTATCTCCCAGATCCTCCTCCTAATGTCCAAGCTAATGACATTGTTTTGGCAAATTTGCAAAGCCTCGGGCGGATAAAGGATTTCACGTGTAGTGAACAAATGGTCAAGAGAATTCCCAATATCAGAAAATTGAAAATATTTTATGATGAAGGAGTTGATGATAGGTTTTGTCTCGCCAATCTTGATTGTCTGAACAAGCTCGAGTTGTTGAATTGCTTTTTCTATCAATCAATGTGCCTAATTAACTATCCACAGTCACTGAAGAAATTGACTTTGGAAATCAACTACTCATCCATACATTGTCAAGACATATTGGATAAGATTGGTGCATTGCCCCTTCTTGAGAAGTTCAAATTCTTCAGTTTTATGACTTTGGATGAGCAGTGGGAAACAACCGAAGGCCAGTTCCGCAGTCTCAAATTCTTGGCTCTTAAGTGGTTGAAAGGTATGCAAGTATGGAAATTAGAAGCCTCTCACTTTCCAAGACTTGAGCAACTTGATCTTTTTAGAGTCTATGATCTGGAGGAGATTCCTTCAGAATTTGCAGAAATATCTACTCTTAGACAGATTCACATTCGAGGGTGCAAAGTTTCTGTTTTGGAATCGGCTAAAAGAATAATAGAGGAACAAGTGGCAATATATGGAGAGGAGGTAACAACCCTTCAAATTTAAGTTTGCCTCTCAAGAGATGAATATGAAGCACTGGAGGGATTCAAGAGTCCTAATTTTAATTTTACATTGAGGAGTTGGTGACAAATTACGGTACGAGAAGTGAAGAAATTTTAATTTTAGATTCATCCTAATTAATTATTCTTATTTTCATTTCATGAATCGATTGTGCCAGGTACGTAGCTGCATGGGGAAAAAGTGACAAAACATGAATCATATAACATTGGTTTTTGTTGGCAATTAAGTTGAGAAATGCAATGGCACATTCTGCAAACAAGGTTTCATATCATCAACTCTTCAACTTCTCTTTCTTCGATTCGACTCCTTGTGAATGAATCCTCCAACTCTCGTTTTAGATTCCTTAATTATAGTATAACAATTGTGTGTTTTGTTCTTGCTTTTAGGAGTTGGCTCGCAGGAAACAGTTTTACTTCTACGGAAACAACCGGTTGAAGCACATTCTTCTGAAGCCTCTTGCATTGTCACCGACGACGACCATTGCAACTGCTGCTTCCACAATCCCTCCGCCTCAA